>JAAMPD010001684.1:0-21566 GCA_025266255.1 Trissolcus basalis | reverse complement strand
ACACTGATTTTTGTGCATCACTCATCGATGCGACGGTTCTAATGTAGCTTAAATTACTGGCTGTTTTCATTACATCAATGAGTGATGTAGAAATAGCGCTGAGTGATGCGTTAGAAAAATTTTTTTTTCTCACATCACTCATTGATGCAGAAACGTTAGCCAGTAACAAACTTTTCGCTGCGTGTAGAGAAGATGGCAGAGAGTTTTTCCACCGAGTGAGCAGGACGGCACGAGCGAAGCGAGTGCTTGTCCCTGCTTACGAGTGAGACAACCTCTGCCATTCTCTCAAGTTGAGAACATTACTTTTTTACGAGCGAGGTAAAACCATGTGGTTTACCCATCGAGTAGAGAAAATATATATAGTTTTACAGAGAATAAAAATTGTTGAATTGTTTTTCTTTACTCGTGCGGTAAAACCACCTAGTTTTACCACTCTTTTCAGTAGTAAAACCAAGGGGTTCTCCAACTGGATATAAGTAGTGGGGCGAGTGGGAAAACTTTCTCCCATCCTATCGGCCACTGTTGATTGTCGCAGACTGAAAGACGAGTTAGAACGTGACAAAACGTGTTTTTTAATTCTTTTTTTAGTGAGTAATTTAGGATTTGGGCATCAAGTTTTGATTTTTTAATTGAGTGAGTGGAAAAACAAAATGAGTGACTTGCCCGCTGATAATGTTACTGCAGCATATAATGCTGCTATGCAAAATATGCTGCCGACAAAATCGCTCGAAAAATATAATAATGCATTGCA
The DNA here is from genome assembly GCA_025266255.1 of Trissolcus basalis. NCBI lineage: Eukaryota > Metazoa > Arthropoda > Insecta > Hymenoptera > Scelionidae > Trissolcus > Trissolcus basalis. The sequence continues at coordinate 20,815 of JAAMPD010001684.1, read as the reverse complement.
GCATTTGATTAATTGATGGTGTCTCGGTACTCGATAATTAAGTCAGTGTTGCTGACTCAGAAAAATTTGAGCATTGCCGAGTACAAGCAACTCACGACATATTTACGACAAAACATTAGAGAATTTCAACCAAAAAAAGTGTTACGCTCAGAGGATATGAATGATTTTCTGATTCATGCACCCGAGGGAAAATGCCATTTCACTTTTTTTTTTATTATTTTTTTCACATATTTATATAATCTCTATTATGTTTACTAATTTTCATGCACGTCTATTTTTTTTGTTTTTGTTTACTTTTATTTTTTATAATCTCAATGTTTTTGATTTAATTTCAATGTTTATTTTTATGTTCACTCTGTTCATTTATTTATTATGTGTATATTGATAAATGTTAACCAAAATAGAAAAATTGAACCAAAATTAAAGTCTATACACACACACGCCATCCGATCCCATATAGACGCCATCCAATCAGATTCGACCACGCGGCTTAAGGCCCAACTCATCTCCCCACCATACTAACACTATATAATACACTGCACCCACGCAACTCTCTCTCCTACGTCCGACGCACTCATCTGTAAAACTAACATCCGAATTACATCCGTTTATTAACTGAACAATTCGGGTTATTATTTATTGCATACCCTGCCTGTTCAACAATAACATATGAACAATATATCATCTTTTTTACTGGAGTAATAAAAAAATTTCATAAGTTTTAATTTTCCTAGTCCAAAGAACAAGTTTTACCAAACTTTTGATGATTTTTTTTTCATCTGTTAAAAAAATCAATTCTATGACAAAAGCTACAATAATAAGGCCTTTATCACGAGTTCACCACTCAGTTTAGTAATATCTTACTGTTTTTGGATACAAATATGTCTAACTTTTCTTGCCGTGTACTGATGCAACAATGACTCAATGAATAAATGAACCCGTTTGTTGATGTCAAGAATTATAAGAACAGTTTTAATAAACAATCTAGTATGTACTCAGAAACAGAATCAACTTCAACACCGATACAGTCGTGTACCGAAAAAACGTACAACTCAAGGGGACTCTTCACGCCAAAATGCCGAAATTGAAAAAAACAAACTTTTTCTTAAGTTTTCGGATACTTTAAAGTGTTCTCTTTCATGTGATGCTATCATTTAGAGCTAAAGTGGCGGAATAATGAATTGAATGAAATTATGATGTATTTTTAAGTCAATTTAGAATGTAAAAGTGAAACTTCAAAACGCGTTTCTCTCGTAAACTTTTTTTATCGATTTTTCAAATTTAAAATGTTGGTGGGAGCTCAATTTTCATCCGATTTGCTTTTTTTTCTACTGTTTAGAATTGAATCCTCTAGGACAATTACGAACAGATTTTGAATAATTATTGGTAAAAAAAGATATGAACAATAAAGTGAAAAAAAACGTTTTTTTGGCGTTTTACGACTTGATTGCACACTATTGTCCATAACGTTCGTTTGTTAATAGTTATTAAACATCTGTCTGTAATTTATCTAGTCCTCTAAATAACGAACGAAATGGCCCCAATATTAACGGGAGGTTCCACTGATCGGCCTGTAAAAAAATGCAGTTTTTCTTGATTTTTTAAAGCTATTTAGAATTATTAGATAAACAGGCGGTTTTTTTTTATTATTATTTATTAACTATTTAACAGTAGAAAATGATTATTTAAAACAAAAAAAATCCCAAAATGGCAGCTGCAGCCACAGGTCCGTAAGGCGTTGCACTTACTTGCGCGCAGCGCTCCCTGGGTCGGTACACTAATCTAAAACATCACAATTTGAAAGATTTAGTTTATTGAATGTAAGGACCGTGAACCTATTTTTTTTCAGAAATGTACACTTGATTAAAAAACGCCGAAACACGTGTCAAATATTTTTCGAAAACCTATTCGATTACACCAAATTTGACCCCCCACCCTGTCTCACTATCAGTAGGTTGGGCGAGGGGTAACTTTGCAAAGTTAAATGCTTTTGTTCAAAACATTTTTCTATTTTTATCGATTATCGATTATCTTTAAGAAATTTTTAAAAAAATGATTCTCCGTCAGTTTTGGAAATTTGATCGATATTGATCGAATTTTTCGATATTTTATTTACTCGATATGTATTGATGAACAGTTTTTTTCGACTTAATCGACTTCGATTGTTAAAGGAAATCCAGAAATTTATTCATCAATTTAATTATTCATCGATTTATTAAATATCGGAATGCATTGTTCTCTTTCATTCCGTTTTTTGTCTGTCCCTAAACCCATGAATTCTTATTAAGAAAATAGTTGATTGTCATTTAAACTTGGTTGTCAATGCAATTGTTTAGTTTATGATAATCACAATGTTAGTTGAATTGTTGGAAAAATTGTCTTTCATCGCAGACAAGACTTATTAAGGTGAAGTGTCATGTAACTCTTTTGTCTCTCTCACACAATTTAGTTATTTTTGTCTAATAATTTTTCAATAATATATTTTAAAAATTTGGCTCTGTAGTGACCTTGGTATATCACGGGAGAGTATTTTGGCTGAAATAAAATACATTTTTGTTGCGATCTGTTGTTGAAAAATGGGAACATAATTTCATTTTGTGTTCAGTTTCGAATAGGTTTTCAAAAAATATTTGACACGTGTTTAGGCGTTTTTCAATTGAGCGTACATTTCTAAAGATATTAGGGGTGGACGGGTGATCTGAAACACCTTGTATATTTATGGCCTTCAGTGTGGCCATGACCTCTGCCTGAAACACCGATGCATTGGTGCCAAGTGCCTCACTTACCTGGATATTGCCTTGAACCACGTAAAGGCCATATCCCGTTCTTCCTTCTATACGAGAGTCATCAATATAGATGACTGTGTCAGTGGTTGGTAGTTCACCCAACTCCTTTTGCCAGTCCCTTCTGGCTTGCATTTTGACAGCAAAACGTTTATCGACATGGAAAGTAGGCTGTGACAGGTCTTGCTCATCTTGCGCAAGTGCAAGTTCATCAATCACTTTGGTTATCCTGCAGTGTTGTCCCCTGTTCAGCCATAGGCCCATGCATTGTAACCTCAATGCTTCCAATCTCGCTGTAGCTTTGATGTGTGCTTCTAAAGGAGGTAAACCAATAAGTGCCTCTAGTGCAGCAGTAGGTGCTGTTTTAAGAGCTCCCGTGATCCCTCTTACTGCCGTGCCCTGTATGTGTTTGAGCATAGGTTGTGCAGACTTCAGTTCAGTCCTATGCCACCATACCATAGCAGCATAGGTAATGCGTGGCTTAACAATTGCCTCTTATAACCATCTGTAAAGTCTAGGCAAAAGGCCCCAGTTTCCGCCTATAACTCACCTACAAAGCCATAGCGAGGTCGTGGCCTTCCTTTTGACATATTCAAGGTGGTTTTTCCATGACAGTTTACTGTCGAGAATCACCCCTAGATATTTGACTTGCAGCTTGAACTCTAGGGTTCTACCTGCAAATTTTACATTGCGCAAGCCAACTTGCTTTTTTTCTTCGTGAGCAAAATCAGTTCCGTTTTTTCCAGATTCACCGACAATCCTGATCTTGTACACCAGTCGTTAATCCTTGTTAGATGTTGTTCCATGAGATCCACTGCCGTGTCGACAAATTTGCTTCTGACTTGTATCGCCAAGTCATCCGCATAGGACTGCACATAAGTGCCTCCCCTCATCCTTTTCAGCAGTGGATTGAGTACCAGATTCCATAGTAGTGGTGAAAGGACTCCACCTTGTGGGCAGCCCCTTCGTACCTCTTCTTCTACTTTTGTGTCTCTTACCTGTACCATAAGTCTGCTCTTGCTCAAAATTCAAACAAGGTTCAACACCTTGTTCCAAAAGTGCCTCGACTATCACCTCTCTGGATGCATAGTTTAAAGCCCCTTCTATATCCAGAAAGGCCGTGAGGACATATCCCCCTTGTTCCAGTTCTGTTTCTGTTCTACTAATTAGTGCATGTAGAGCGGCCGTTGTGTTGCAGCCTGCTCTATATGCAAATTGATTAGTATCTAGAGGCCTGTCTTTCAGATGGCACTCTTTGATATACCTGTCAATAAGTCTTTCAAACAGAATGAGGTCAGACTTATAGGTCTAAATGACTTAGCATTCGCGTAGTCAGTCTTCCCTGGTTTGAGTAGGAAAGCCAGCTTTGTGTTGTTCCACAATTTGGGAGTGTAGTCCAACGCAAGGCTCGCCCTCATCACCTTCAGCAGGGGTAGTCTTAACATTTCCAGTCACTTTTGCAAGAGCGCTGGAAAGATACTATCAGGTCCTGCCGATTTGTAGGGCCCAAAAGAATTGATTGCCCAGTCAAGCCTGTGGAAGCCCACTACTTGGGCCGCCAGTTTCCAGTTTTTATCTCTTCTCGTTCTATTTTCACCCGATAGTGTACCATCAATGTGTCGATGTCCCGGGAAGTGCGTATTCAGAAGAGTTTGAACGGTTTCCATATCTGTCACAGTGTCACAATGTTCCATCCTCTTTCTCGAGTTGTTGGAGCTTAGCTCCTGTATCAGAGTTTAGGACCTTTAGTTAGTTTAGTTAGGTTAGTTTGTCTGTATCTGGGAGCGTTTCAATTCTCTCACAATAGCCTTTCCATCCCTTGTCCTCCGAGTCTCTGATTTCTTTTTTGTAGGCTCTGAGACTCTCTTTGTATGAGTCCCAGTCCTCATATTTTTTTGTATTCAGTGCTCTTTTAATGTGATGCTTTTCTCGACACTCTCCATCTTCCAATCATTTTCATACATCCTGGTTACATAGTGTCACATCTATGACATGTTGCCAGATGCTGTTTCAAAAGGTCGGTTCGTCACCTACATTAAGCAAACTGAGATTTGTCGTCATCAGGTATTCAGCTAATCTTTTCCCTCTCGGGTGAATATCAGAGCTACCTCAGATAACGTGATGAGCGTCAGCGTCCATACCGATAAGAAGATCGTTCCCGAGTCTGTTTCGCACTGTTTAACCAGTGTTTCGAGCTCCTCCGTAGGTGCCTCCCTATCGTGTAGGAGATATGCTGAGGCTACCACTACCTCGTGTTCTCTATCTCTTGTGTTGAACCTCAGTCTTATTAAAGTGAGGTTCCTTGTGCAGCTTCTAGGTATCAAGTTCGCAGTGATGTTCTTTACAAGTATACATGTCCTGGGTTTATCTACCTGTGGGAGAGAGAAAAGTTTCTAATCTCCATTGAGCCCTGTGATTAGTCCTCCCCAAATCCATGGTTCTTGTATGAGTACCATGCACCATGACACAACTGCAGTAGCGGCTTTGCAATGCTGCATGTTAATCTGTAGGCATTCAATTCTGTCCATCATATATCATAGGTTAAATGTCTTGTTAACCGCATTGGGTCCCTTACGGGGCCCGAAAAGAAAGGAAGAGAATAGAAAGATACGACAGAGAGAGAAAAGAGTACAGAAAAAGAAAAGAAGAAAAAGAGACGGTACAAGACATGTAATAATATAATGAAAGGTGGAGACAGTCTCTAAGCCCTATGATGGAGCATCATTGACTGTCCCCGCCTGCTTTTAGCCTTAAACAGAAAAAAAATTGCAGAATTTTGTGCAAACAAGCACGAGGAAAAAATCCGCAACTAAATTGAGACAAAAATACAAAATATAATTTTTCAACGCGACAAAGGCTCAACTGCCAAATTATTGAAAAAAATCATAAGCTTAATTGAATTGAGGTAAAACCTCTGTTATAGTTTATTGAAAACCAGCTCATAGTTTTACAAAATAAAACAAATTAATTTGTAGCGGTTTCTGGCAATTGATATGATAAAGTGAATTGTATAATTCATAGAACAAGTATAATTGATAAGAGAACTTGAAGAAATGAAAATTACAGAAGCAATGAATGTATGAAGCAAGTTGCACTTTCTTGATATACAATTTAATTATTGAACAAGTATCGCATAACGTTGACAGACTTGTCGCGACGAATTATTTGTCGTACTAAATTATCAGTGAAAATCATCTACAATAATTATAGATAATATAAACGGAATCGCGCAAATTCGTTTGACCTTTAATAACAAAATTAAACAAAAATTCAAACGAGATTTTGTATACTAGTTATGATAGCGTAAAACAATTTTGTTTACGATAATAAATTGCAAGATGCAAAATTGAGCTACTGAATTTTGTGAATAATTGTTTAATGACGCAGAAATTGAAATGTGTGAAGGAAAAAAAGAAATTCGTCATACAAATTGCAAATGCCAAGAAGGGCAAAAATAATTCAGGCTGAGAGAATAACACATAAATGGAAAGTCGAGCGATTATTTGCCCAAATGGAGTCGCTGTTTCTGTTGAGAATGAGGAATGTATTTGAAAATCAATTTAGATCAAAATTCGAACTGAAATAAAAGTTTCGAATTTTCAAAATATTACAGCTGATGAAGAGAATAAACCAAGTGATTTTCAATCTGCTAATCTTCCAAAAAGTTCCCAAAATTTCTAAAAACAATTGTTACCATTAGTTTATCAGATTTTAATGACAAGGAAATTTCTTAGAAAAATTGAAAACAAATTCTAATAAAATATCGACTTGGAAACAACGACTCGTTTAAATCTATTAAGATGATTTAATTACAAATTGTAATACGAAAGGTGCTAACTGAAGTTAATACAACGCATGTGACGAGGGAAAAAATTCAGACAACGCCATTGTTTCAATGCACGTTGTGAATTTTTACGGTAATTGCACGACTTTCCATCGAAACAATTTAGGAAAAGGTGATTTGTAGGGTTTTTGACCTGCACCTGCACCAAACTTTTGTTGCGATTACTGCACGTGGATGAGGATCCTGAAAAAACTCTTAAACAAAAGAGGAAAAAAAGGCGACAATAGCAAACTGGCAATTTCAAGCAAAGCGTGCTAACAAAGCGATTTTATTTTATTTTATAAAAGTGGGTTTTGCAAAAATGGGATATTTTAAGTTTTGTTCTAGCGGATGAGCCAATCACGATCAATACCGTACGACTTCTTGAACGCCACTAAGTTTGTATATGCTCATTGATACGATTTAATTAGCGCGAGAGATAAACCCCAGTTTCGGCTGTTTTAAGAGATAGGAGTGATTGAGAATAGCTCGATTCAGAAATTTTCTATTTTCGCGTAATATTTCTCAGGGCCGCATTTGTCGCAGGGCCGGACTAATCGAACGGACGAAAAAAATGTTCAATTTTTTGCAGGATATTGTTCGATAATTGGCAAACAATTGGAATTTGAAAAAACATAACAAAAGAGAAAAAAATAATGCGATATTATTTTTCATTGTTTTAAACAAACAATTTGCAATAATATCGAACATACACAAATACCAATATTCAGTTGGAGCAATTTTCAAAGTTTAGCAATTTCCGATTTTCACAAATTTTGTGAAAATCATTTGCTTGTTTATTCATAAAAAATGAAAAGATTTTTTTCCACCGATAATAGCCATTTTTTTCATGTTTCATAACGCCATTTTGTTTAAACAATAGAAATTCAAAAAAACTTTATTTTATCAACTAAATCTATTTTTCCTGAACACTCTCTACTTAGAAATTTTGATTTGTATTGAAAACTCGCGGAAATACCATGGCAACTGCAAACTACTTTGAAAAAATGGTGTTGTAATAAACTAATTGACATTTAATTGTTTATGAATGTTCGGAATTACGCCCGTGGCACCCTCGACAGCTATTTGTTTTAAGCAACCTGTTGTTATTGGCCGCTGATCGGATTGTATTAGCTCACGTTGGACGGTTAAATTGTAAGGCGGGACAATTTAAATGAGTGTCACGTGTGCGTGGCGCCCTCTGTAGGGTGACACAAGAATCACTCGGCGAGAACTGATGGCGCCCTCTCTGGCTTGACGTCGGAGTCACTGGCGAGAGCTGGTGATGAGTCGGAGGTTAGGGATACCTCGTAGTGCGTTTGACCAGGGTGGTCTCCGGTCGCCGAAGTACCCTGGGGATGATCGCCCGGTCTCCGGGTATATCCTTGGGTGATCACCTAGACGTGGTGATCGCCTCCTTGAATGGAGGTTAGGTGAACTTCGAGTCGCCTGAGTCACCTGTCAAAAAAGATTACACGAGTCTCCCGTGTACTGAACACCCAGTCGCCGGGCTAAGTGACTGCTGCCGGGCCGAGCAGCTGTATATATCCCCTCTATTTGTCGGCCTAAGTGTGGGAAAGGAGCGTAAAGACGCAGGAACACCGCCCGGTAGCGCGCGAGCCTACTGCGTGGAGTGATGTCGCGCGCGCTTGTGGACGTCATGCAGGGGTTCCTTTCTGATTAACTGAGGGAGTACAGCACTGTCGGTCAGGCAGCATGTCAACAGGAGCAAAATTCCGAACAAAGAACAAAATCAATGTTTAAACGTTCAAAAACAGTCTGAGGATATTGAACAATGAAGTATATTTTATTATGAATATCAAACTTATACTCATGTAGTTACACTCATGCAAAAAAATACATGAATCTGATCGTTCTATATGTATATTTACCCTCAACCGGGTTCGGCTTGAGGTATTTTATATACGTAAATAAGCCTGGTAGGTTAGGCGTGAAATTAACGTCCTTATAGATTCTTATAAATTAATGTCGGTAAGCAACATCGTGCCAACCACAATTGATTCACCAAAATCCGACACTAAAATGAGTGTCATTAACGAACGGCGGTTTAACATCGATAAGACGTCGAAAATTTTTCTTACGAATGAATGTTACAAAAGAAATATTCAGATAAGACAAGAACGTAATGCAAAAGTTGCAATTTAATTCCTGAAAAAAATATTACAGTATTCATGAATTCGCAAAATTTTCCTCTAAACGTTGTAAAATATCAATTATTGATTAATAGTGTGCATCAACGACGGTTATTTATAAAATCAAATAAATCCATTTGATCTATTTTAGTCTGAAAACTTATTCAAGTGAATACTCAAATCTTTTTAAATTGCTTGCAAATCAAGTTAACCAAAAATTCTAAATTTTACGAGTACACGCGTTATGATAGTCTGTCGTATCTCTTTAAATAAGTCGTTATATGAAAATATCTAAAACGTCGAGCAAAGTTCAAGTGCAGAAAACGAAGTTTTTGTGTTGACGTATTACTTTGTCATCAACCCTATAACGTATAACGTGCTAGAAGCACTATCTTGTATGTCAATATTTCATTTCTGTGTAAATTCTAATTCTGTGTTCAAATTTATCCATTTGAATTGTTTTCACGAATTTTAATTTTGTGTTTGGTTCAAATGTTCAAATGTAGCAACGCACATGTTCTGTGCATTCTGCTGAGCCCTAAGTGCCAATCATTAACGCATTACTATGCGCCATCTTGGGAGTCAGCGATAACACAAGGTTGGCAACACTCCACGTGCGCATTACTTGCGTCGTGGATGCCGGTTCTGAAGTTTTATAGCAGTGTCCAGTAGTGACGTTTCTCACGTGAATACGTTTGATTTTATTTCGAATGTTGATGTAATTGTTCAATTATCGCCATGTAGGATGAAATGACTACTCAAATACGTATCAAAATGTTAACAAATTTCTTCGTGGATATGTAAATGGGCATAAACCTAACCTCTTTCACATTACTTCTAGTTGACTAAAATGATCACGTTTTGAAATCACAATAAGCAAAAGATACTATTTATGAATATCTTCGCTTTTTGTAATCATTAAAATAAAAACTCATTCGGTTTGAATATAATGATAAAATTAAATTTTAACGCATAAAAAATAGAACGTAAAAAATGTAAATAACATTTGTAATGCGTGTTCGCCAATACCTATTAATAACTTTAACTGACACGTATTTAACATTTTCCAGATTGACAAAATAATATGGGATTAAAATTTGAAGAGCTTCGTTTTGTGAATCGTTTTTTTTTATTCCATTAACACCCTTTTGCGGGTGGGGAAAAATTTTATTCTATATTCAGGTTCTATGTCTCCTCCCTATTGCATAGACACTAAACATGACATATTATTTCGCCCGGAACACCAACTTTCATGCCATCGGAAAATGACGAGGGTACAAAACGGACATATTTTTTGATTTCACATTTCTACCTCTCTTTTAAGGGTGGGGGAGAATTTTATTTTTAATGTAGGTTCTATGTGTCTTCCTCAATTCATAGACACCAATCATGACATAATATCTTGCCCAGTACTTCATCTTTTATGCCATCGAAAAATAGAAGGATACGAAACAGACACATTTCTTGATTTCACATATCTACTCCTCTTTTGAGAGTAGGAGAAAATTTCATTTTTTATTAAGGTTCTTTGTGTCCTTCCAAATTCATAGACACTAAACTTGACATAATATCTCGCCCGGAACATCAATTTTTATGCCATCGAATTATTACAAGAATACGAAACCGACACATTTTTTCATTTTACAATTCCACCCCTCTTTTGGGAGTGTGGGTGAATTTTATTTTGTATTCAAATTCTTTGTGTCCTCTTTAATTCACAGTCACCAAACATGACATAATATCTCGCTCGGAAAATCAACTTTTATGCCATCGAAAAATTACAAGGAACCGAAAGAGACATATTTTTTTATTTCACATTTTCACACCTCGTTTAAGGTCGGGGTGAATAAATATGTCATGTTTGAAGTCTAATCTATAGACTTCAAACATGACATAATATCTCACCCAGAACATCAATTTATGAACATCATTTATGTGAATCAAAAATTATAAAAGGGTTACTTTCCCTTATTCCCGAATTAAATTCCCAAAATAATAAAATCGATCTTATCTTTGTTTTGGTCACGGATTTCCCTTTTATTACTATTTTTTTCTCATTTTCAATTTTTTTCAAAACAAAAACCGATTTTCGGAGCTTAAAATTTTATAACGTCACCCATGCCATGGATTTTTTTAAAAGGGATGCCTGGAGCAGATTTTTGATTTATTAATTTCATTGCAAATTCCAGTTTTTCAAAAGAAAAAGAATCATCCAGAAAGTTGGAATCTAAATCGTCATTCATATCTTCAACTTTTTTCAAATTTGAATTGTTACAAGTGAATCCACTCGTCAATTTTCCTATACATTCTTCAATGTTTTTTTCAATCTTTTTGTTACCATCTGAGATATTACTTCTATTCATACTATTTTGGAATAGTCTGATTTTTGTCCAAACATAAGTTAAGTCGCTTTTTGGCGATATTGTTTTACAAAAGTTGACAAAGGCTAGTTCTTTTTCTTCTTTCATAGTTTTTTTAGTTGTAGCGACTATTCTCTTAAGTTCAAAAAATTGTTCCCTAGTATATCTGTGTCTCATAGATTGGTACGCAGCTTTGCACAGTCTTTTTGCTTTTGAACGTTTTTCATTCCACCAAACAGCACATGGACTACATTTTGATTTCACCGTTTTTATTTTGACGTCAGAACTAACTATATTTGTATTATTATTGTCATTTGCATCTTTAATTTTATGCTTGGTTGTTCAAAACTGAGTTTATCGTATCGTGTAAAAAATTGATGAAGTAATTATATCTAGATATTATATGTAGATTTAAATACTGAACGCTATTGAAGAGAAGTTTTTTTGACTCTAATAATTTGCGAAACGCGTCCCAATCAAATTTCTTGAGATTATATTTGTACTGAATTCTTGTCCAATATGAAGGAGAGACATTGATTTGGATGGTAATGGGAAAATGATCGCTACCCATAGCGTCATCCTCCACTCTCCAATCACTCATCAATGCCAGATTAGGAGACACAAATAATAAATCGATATTAGAATAACTGCAACTATTATCAGTCAAAGTTACATGAGTTGGGCTTTTGTTATTTGAAAGAATATAATTTTCAATATCAGTGTTGTCAAATATCGTGTTACCGTTAGTACAACATCTAGAGCTACCCCACCAAGTATGATGCGCATTAAAATCACCTCCAAAGAAAAAATGGTCGTTTTTGAATTGTTCAATTTTGTTTGTGAACTCCTCCTAATCTCTTTTTCTAATGTTGATTCTATTAAATGGTTCCCTATAACATGTTGTCAATAAAATACTACCGAAGTCAGACTCAATTTGAATTGAACCACATTCCAAAATATTATTATTAATATTTAACTCGACTTTTCTAACTGGGATTGTTATAAACAAGAGGTCCAGGACAAAATGACTGGCTTCAAAGGTAAATACGGTTCGGGGGAGGAGCTAGAACTGACTGCAAACTACTTGCAGAGAGCACTCTAACGTTCCTACGAAAATAACTGTCCAAGTAAAACAGTGCCGCTGGGCAAAGCAGTCCCCTGGTGGAAATCTGAGCTTGATAGGCTCAAGAGGCACATGAGGAGACTGTTCAACAGGGCAAAGAAGAAAGATACACCAGAAATCTGGGAATCATTTAAGAAGGCCAGATTGGAATATGGCAAAGCCATCAAAAAGGCTAAGACAGCGGGATGGCGATCTTTCTGTTCGGGGGTTGACTCCCTAACGGCGACCGCCAGACTTGCCAGAGTTCTCACCAAAGAGAACAATGGAAGACTAACTCTTCTACACACAGCGGACGGTGGCTATACCCGATCCGAGGAAGATACACTGAAGCTGCTGATGACGGCTAGCTTTCCGGATATCGAATTTTTGAACGATTTCCCGGCGACGGCCGGCTTCATCCCTCGGGGCAGTAGGGACTGGGATCTGGCCGCCAGAGTGGTGACCCAGGAGCTCCTTCGACCCATATAAGGCACCAGGACCCGACGGTATCTTCCCGGCACTCATTTCTGAGGGTCTGGAGTACGTTGGGGGGTGCTAACGAGGGTTTGAGGGGGTGCATCGCCACAGGCCACACGCCGGCGGCGTGGAAGATGGTCAAAGTAGTCTTCATACCCAAACCGGGCAGAAGTAGTTACAAGAATGTCAAGGACTTCAGGCCTATTAGTCTCTCTTCCTTCTTTTTGAAGACTTTGGAGAGACTGGTTGATAGGTTTGTCAGGGACAATGCACTGATACAGAAGCCCCTACATTCAAACCAACATGCATATCAGGTCGGTAAATCAACTGATAGTGCCTTACACCAAGTAGTCACCTTCCTTGAGGAAGCTATCGCGGAGAAATGTGTTGCTGTGGGTGCTTTCATCGATATTGAAGGGGCCTTCAACAGTACACTCCGTTCCACAATCAGGACCGCCTGTGCTGAGCACAACATCCCGGAGACATTATCAAAATGGATCCTGGGGTCACTCAGCAACAGGATTGTGCATACTGAGTGGATGGGCAAAACAGTGGTGGGTAGGGTCTCGGAGGGATGCCCCCAAGGAGGCGTCCTCTCACCACTCCTGTGGAGCCTAGTAGTAGATGATTTACTAGAGAAAATGAACCGTAGTGGTATACGCACTATTGGTTACGCGGATGATATTGCCCTTCTTGTGAGAGGGAAGTTCGAGGAAGTGTTGCCTGGAATTCTCCAAGACGGGTTGAAGACTGTTGATGAATGGTGTCAAGAGAGGGGCCTCAGGGTTAACCCAACCAAAACTGAGTCCGTCATCTTCACCAGGAAATATAAACCCAAGAATCTGAGTCAAATCAGATTTTGTGGAACCCAGTTGAATTATGCCGAGGGAGTTAAATACCTGGGCGTATATATGGACAGGAAACTCACTTGGCAGAAACATCTGGAGGATCAATGCTGCAAGGTTCTGAGAATCTTTGCATCGTGCAAATCGGCAGTGGGAGTCGGCTGGGGGCTTTCACCTGACAAGGTTAGGTGGATCTACCAATCGTTACTGCTTCCCAAGATGCTATATGCATCCATCGTCTGGTGGACGAGAGTAGAAAAGTCTGCAACTAAGCACCTACTGGACCATGTTCAGGCGGTTATACTTAGGGGCACCTTCAAACTCAAAACAAGTACGCCAACCGCAGCCTTGAGGGTGACCCTGGGGATCACTCCATTGGACCTGGAGGTGATGGGGTCGGCCGCAAGCGCGGCGTATAGATTAATGTGTGGTGGTGAATGGAGGAGGACTGTCTCCCCTCATTGTGCCATACAAAATAGGGTCTTGAAGAAGGAGCTATTTGCACTTCCTCAAGACAAATGTAAAAAGGAGTTCCACTTTAATTATCGACTCAGGGTGAAAATCCTGAGCAGACAAGAGTGGGACAGTAGGAAAGGGCATATTCAAGGAGAGACCTGGTTTACTGATGGTTCCAAGACGGCTGAGGGAGTGGGCGCTGGGATATTTGGACCGAGGGCGGGCGAAATCTTTGCCTATACCCTCAACAAATACAACACCGTCTTCCAAGCGGAGGTCTTTGCCATCGGTGCCTGTGTGGACACTCTTCTGAATATGAAAGACGTGGAAGGGCCGATTAATATCTGTTCGGACAGTCAGGCGGCGCTGAATGCCCTTGTGAAACCTGACTCCACGTCAAATCTAGTCAGGGAAGTTAAGGAAGTGATTACCCTACTTACTGACAGACACAAAGTTACCCTCTTCTGGATCCCAGGACACCAGGGACATGAGGGTAATGAAAGAGCTGACGAACTCGCCAAACTCGGTGCCAAAGGAGAGGGCGTACCCAACCTTAAGGTGGGCATACCCTATGGCGAGGGAATCAAGGCCATCCGCGGATGGACGACCAATGTCCACGCCAATCAGTGGAGATACGTCGACACCTGCAGATGGGCGAGAGACATCTTGGGCAGGCATCATCTAACCTGGTACAAGATGATTTGGAATATGCCCAGGGAACAAGCTAGGAATTTTCTAGCTCTAATCACTGGGCATTGTAACCTCCGCTGCTATCTGCATAAGAAGGATGAGGAAATTGACTCATCCTGTAGATGGTGCGGAGAGGAGGAGGAAACTCCATACCATGTCTTGGGGCAGTGCTGGGCTTTAACTGCAACAAGGCATGGAACCTTAGGCTCGGGCATATTAACACCCGGGGAGTTGAGAGAATTGGAGCCAGGTCAAATCTTGCGATTCTGCACGATTATCGGACTGGCTCCGATTACATGAAATAGGGGGGATAAGTACAAAGACCTTCGTCAAGTGCTTCTTGCGGACCTTATAACGCTACCCCTCAACTTACAAATATTATATTATTATTATTATAACTCGACTTTTGCAAAAATGAGGCCTTCACGAACACAAATGGCTATACCACCATGAGGCCCGTCAATCCTATCAAATCTCACTACATTGAAACCTTCCAATTTAAATTGGTCATCAAATTTCAACATTGTTTCAATTAACATAATAACATCATACTTTTCAAAAATAGTACATAGCTCTGAAAACTTGTTTCTAACTCCGCGACAATTCCATTGCAAAAAAATAAATTTTTGTTTTCGTTACACGGAGAAAACTACGCATCAGTGTGCACTGATCGCACACCGCTGACAGCTGTGGTTAGAAAAATTTTTTATTTCGCAGCTGTCAACGGTGAGCGCACATCGGATACCGGTGTGCTCACACTGGTATGCGCTGTGCCACACACTTACTGCGCAGACTGATGCCTTTTACGTAGTATACGTTGGCTACGTCTGCGAATCGATGGTACAAGCGATTATTTTATCGTTGCAAGTGTTCTTAGGACAGAGTTTGCCTTACCCATTAACTAGTAAGCCAGTTTGGATGTTACTTCAGCACACCTTTTTCAAACATACTGGGATCGAGAAAGTTCCGGCAGCAACAAGCAAAGCACTTTACTATTTCAAAACGGAATTAGGTCTTCCTTTAAAATGAATACGCGCAGTCCTTCGATTTTAAATTAAATCTAAACCTTTATCAAGACTGATTAGTTTATTTCATAGCAGGTCTTAACTTTATCAGGGTATCATGAATCCTCAATTGTACGCAAATAATTTAAAGAAAGCTGCTGCACGTAAGCTTTGTAGATGGGTCAGTGCCCCCGACATGGCTCGAAAGCGCGCGTTTGAGATTGTGCAAGATGTTACTTCTTTAGTCCAAAATAAGTCTTCCAATGACATGTTAGGATACTTGTTAAAGAGATTAGCTGATCTTGGCGAAACGGAGGAAAACATTTTAGCTTATAAACAAATGATTGACATTTTGAATGAACCGTTTGAAAGTATAGATTCCGAATATTTATTTATGAAGTTTATTGAACAAGAACAGATGTACACTCCAGTTGAAGAAATTGTCATCGAAAGAGCATAGTTGTATAATGTCGAATACGAAGAAGATATTTCTTTTCAATTCGTTCCACTTCGAAAAGTCTTAAAACAATTTTTCGAAATTCCTGGGGTTTTTAAAAGTACTAAATCTTACTATGAAAAACTGAAAGCTACAAGTGACAGTCCTATCGTAACGAATGTAATGCAATCTAAATCTTGGAAAGAAAAAGAGAGTTTGTTTGAAGATAAGAACCTAAGATCATTTAGACTTGGCTTAACACTGTATCAAGACGAGTATGAAACGAACAATCCTTTAGGATCGCATAAAGGGCTAGGGAAACTAGAAGCAATGTACTGTTTTCCAAGTTGTTTACCACCAGAATTGCAAGCAAAAATCGAGAACATTTTTTTACTGACATTGTACAGAGTTGAAGATATGGGTCGGTTTCCACCATATTTGTTGTTTTCAAAAGCTGTTGCTGAATTAAAGTTTCTTGAAGAAACCGGAATCACTGTTGATACCGAAGACGGACCTTTTACGATTTTCTTTACTTTAGCTGCTTTGCTGGGAGATAATTTAGGAGTCAATTTCATGTTAGGATTCAGTACGGGATTCAAAGCAAAATTTCCTTGCAGATTTCGCAAAATGAAAAGTGATGATATTAACCAGATTTTTAAGGAATCCGATTGCGAACTAAGAACTAAAGAAAATTATGAGCAAGATTTGATACTTGATAATATTACTGAGACGGGAATCAGAGGGCAATCACTTATCAGTGATTTAAAATCAAGCTCTGCGCTCAGTTTGATGGTTGTTGACAGTGCCCACGACATAAATGAAGGAACGTTTGAGTACAATTTTAGGCTGATTTTATATCATTTTATTTATGAAAGTCCGGATATTCCACTCGATTTACTTACACTCAATTCGCGTCTTCGAAATTTTGATTTTGGCCCAAACGAAAAGAGAAACAGACCTAT
Source organism: Trissolcus basalis (assembly GCA_025266255.1). Lineage (NCBI taxonomy): Eukaryota > Metazoa > Arthropoda > Insecta > Hymenoptera > Scelionidae > Trissolcus > Trissolcus basalis. The sequence continues at coordinate 3,724 of JAAMPD010001684.1, read as the reverse complement.
AGTAATCACAGAAGCAAAACTCCAAGAACGAAAAATAAAAATGTCAGCCAGCGAGGCATCAGCTTTAACTCGCAACATTGGATTACTGATTGGCGACTTGATACCGCGACAAAATGAATACTGACAGTTACTTGTTCTTTTAAAAGAGATCTTTGACATAGTAACATCACCGGTTATTAAACCAGACGTTATAGATTTTCTCGAAAGTCTTATTACTCGTTACTTGTCGGAATTAGTGAGATTGTTTGGTGAATGTTTGAAGCCTAAACATCACAATTTAATTCATTATTGTAGAATTTTACGACGATTTGGTCCTCTCGCACGTTTAACGACAATGAGGTGTGAGTCGAACACCACATTGCAAAAATAACAACTGGTGTTTCTCTTAATCGAACTAACGTTTGCAAAACGGTCGCTACGAAATCGCAGTTGCAATTTTGTTACAGAGTTAAGAGTAATGAGTCTTTTCAAGAAAAATTATACACGCCTGGTCATTTTCGAAGTGTTAAGGCGAAAAACATTTCTAACTTTTACTTATTCGCTCCTTTGCTTCCGAATGTCGAGTTCGAAACCTCTGTCAACGAATTACAAACGATTCAGTTTCATGGTCGCACGATTAGGAAAAAAATAGTTTCGATGATTCCTGCAGAATTAGGTCCATGTTTGTACATCGTTGTAAATTTATTAGAAGTTGGATCTGAAGGCATTTGTATCATAGCCATGAATATAACCGACGAAGTTGTGTATGACGAACATTTTCAAGCGTATGAATTATTATGTAACAGCGAAATTTCCGATCAATCGCCACTTGTATGTTTAACCAGCGAAGAGTTGAAATTTGCATATGTCTCTTTTCTTACAAAAGCGAACAATAACAAAATGTACATCCCAAAGCGTTGGATTTAGTAAAGTTTAAGTAAAGGTCAAGTAAAGTTTGAGTAAAATTCAAGTAATGTTCAAAAGTAAACATTGTAAATTTTTTTATTTTATAAAAACTTGAATAATGCAATTGTTCTATCAGACAAAAATTTTATTTGAAGGATCAAAATTTTTTATTCATTTTCACTTTGCTAATTTTTGAATCTGTTATAAATTAAATAAATCAATTTGGTACAGAAAATTTCCGCCATGTGAACTTATTTTTGAGGTTATGATAAACNGAATAACGACAAAATTCTGTCGCATGTTCGCCTGCTATTCTAACTGCTGCGCCACATCGTCTCGTGTACCTGCGCGGAGCGCCATCAGCAGTAAGTGGCATTGGAAGCATACCAGTGGAGCACACCGAATGATGTGGCTCACCGTTGACAGCTGCGAATAAAAAAATTTTTCTAACCACAGCTGTCAGCGGTGTGCGCTCAGTGCACACTGATGCGTAGTTTTCTCCGTGTACTATTATCATTATTATTTGTGTTGTAGTTAAAATCCATAAAAATGAAAAATTAAAAGAGTTTATTGTTTACCGAAACTGAAATAGTATATCGCCTTTTTTTTTACCTGAGTAAATTTTGAAAGAAGAATCTTGTTTAGTTTTTCTGCGAGTCTGTTTGTGATGGTTGACAGCTGGAGTTGGGAAGAAGTTGCCGGAGTATGTGATTGGAGCGCCATCTTCTTCTTTGCACTTTCTTACTCGTTGACATCTTCTCTGGACTTGATGCGTTTGATGTTCTGTGACTCTACTTCCATCTTCTCGTTGTCGGATAAAATTGTCGTCTATCGCTGGCTGACTGTTGCTGTTGCTGTCACTATTGTTGCTGGTGTTGCTGCTGACTGGCTTGTTCCTGGTGACACTTGACGGGGTCGAAGCTTAGGCAGGGGCAGGGGTGTTGTTGAGCTTTTGGTTTTGTTCGATCACCTTGCTGTAGGACGGATCGTTCGGTCCTCTTCTAGTCATCATAACCGGATATTTTGTCCTCGTTTTAATCGGGGCCGGGGCGTTGTTAAACACCACTTGACGAGCTTCATAGTAGGAGATGTCGTCCAGTGCCATCAGTCTATTAACCTCGCGGTTTTTCTGGTAAATCCCACACTTGCTGTCAACAGATTTGTGGGAACCCTTGCAGTTGCGACAACTAGGGACGATGCCTCCACACTCACCATCGTGTTCCGCTTCTCCGCACATAGAGCAGTATTTCTGATTGCCACAAGATTTGGCCAGATGACCGAAGAGAAAGCAGTTGAAACAGAGACGAGGATTTTAAATGTATGGCTGGACTTTCAACTTCGCGTAATAGAAAGAAACCTCAGGTGGAAGCTGCTTCCCGTCGAAAAAGACGAGGACTGATGTAGTTGGAAGCCATTTATTTTCCTTTGAAGTTGCATTTTTGTTCTTTCTGTTGAGTCTCACAACCTTGTTTATCTTCGCCGAGGAAACAAGATTCTCCTCCAATTCTTCAACACTGATATCGACAGGGATCCCTTTCAACATACCTTTTCTCTGCAGCCTAAATCCTGGTATAAATGTCTTCAAGCCCTGTTCTGCGAAAACTGGGTTCTTCAAAGCGTTATTCGCTTCATCTCTATTTTTGAAAAGGATCACCCCTTCAAGACGGCCATCCTTTTTGATTTCAACAATAGATTTGTATTGGTTGAAAATCAGCTTGCCAATTTTGAGGATGTCAAAGGGTTTGTCAGATTAAACAGTGAACCGAATCCATACCCCGTAAGGTCCGTGGACTCCTTCAGGGTAAGCCTCGTTTGTCAATATTACATTTGATTCATTTTTATTCATCGTGGATCCGCCCGGTAAAAACCGATTGTTGTAAGAAGAGTAAAAGTGAGGTTAGATTTTTTGCACCTCACCGATATCAGCGAAAAACTCCGTAGAGTTAATTGCGCGCTCTCCTGAGAGAGCCGAATCGAGAAAACTCGCGCTGTTTTGTCAAAAACACAACTTTTCTCAGGAAAGGACTCGAGCAATTTTTTTTGTTCTACTCGCGCCAAAACGTCTCCAGAGAGCTTGTTTGTATTTATGACTGACAAAACAACAACGCCATCTTTCTGGAGATGGACTATGTCCTTGTTTTCCTCATCACTAGATGGCGAACGTGTCATTTCAGTTTAAAACTATCAATTACGAGTTTCTAATGTAAACAAACTTTGTTGCTGTCGTTTGTTGTTGTCCTTGGAAAATCGAAGGCTAAATTAGTGATTCAGACGTGAGTAATAATGGCGAGAAAAATTACTAAGAAGAAAAAAATGATTCAAAGAAGAGTTTCACGAACCAAAAAACACCAATTTTTCAGCCGGTGTTTAAACCCGTTGAAATTGAAGAAACACTTGGTAAAAATCTCTCTCAGGAAACCACCCATGTACAAATTTACAAATGGCGTGGTAGTGGGTCAGTACTGGCGAGTATTGGCTGACCGTTGGCTGCCAATACTCGGCTGGTACTGAAAGTGATGCCAATTAACTTTGGGGAAGTACCAAAATCGACGGTTGACATCCTGTAATGATCAAGCACTGATTCCGTACTGCCGCGAGTACTGAATAAAGTGCTGGGCCATTGCTGATAGCCAATAAATGTACGATGATTTATTGTTAATTTAAATTATAATAATAATTTAAATCATTTATTTATTTAAATATTATTGATATTTTAATTCATTACTATGATTATTATTTTTACGGCTTTCGTAAAAAAAAATTTTNTTCAACAGAAATGAATTTTTTTTTTAAATTTATACTAAAATGTATTTTAATTTTTTCGGAGTATTATTTTATA
>JAAMPD010001683.1:0-21540 GCA_025266255.1 Trissolcus basalis | reverse complement strand
AAGATTTTTAATGATAAATTTCGTTCAAAAAATATGTATTTTTTCCCAACATTCAGTGAAAGAGCTGAAAAAATATTATGAAAACTTTTACATCTTATTATATGAATTGAAAAAAAAGTAGATTCAGGAATAGATAATAGGTAGGACAATCAAAATGATTTCATTGTCAAAATGCATCCAATGATGTGATAAAAATAATCATTTTTGCTTGTTATAAAATTGAAATTTCATATTTAAAAATGTATGAATTTGTGTCATTTTTAGAGTTAGAAACAAACTTTAAAAATTTGTAAACAAAAACCGCTCGGCTTTTCAGTGATAAATTTGAAGATATTTCCATGCTCCTATAAAAAATGTTTTTAGAAAAAAAAAAAACTATGACATTTGTATCAAAAAATTTTCTTAATTTAAACAGGAATCAAAAAAATAATAACCTAAAAAAATGATGTAAAAGTTCTCGCATTGAATTATAAATAAAATCATAGACATACGTGTCAATAATAGGTACAATAACCTTCCACTACCTCAGACTGTTCAAACTTCAATAATGTTGATTGGATTTTTTTCAATTTAGCTTTTATTTATCTTTTCAATAACTCAATCTTTTCGTCTTCTCATCATTTTTTCTACTTGCGCTTCTTGCAAGTAGTAATTTACATTTTTAATGCAATTCTTTTTGAATCATGGGCGATTGGTTGTTATAAATGAATAATTTGAAAATCACTCCATCGGTCTAATTGGGTTCAAAATGGCGTACGTAAGACGGAAAGAAAATTACAAGGGTGGTTGAGCAGTAAAATTCTTAATCATGAAAACCATCGCAAGATATCATAAAGTCAATAAACAGCAAAGGAAAATGAACTCGCGAGAGGAACAATTTTGCACAAATGCGCGGGATCGTTTTTGTTTTCATCCAGCGAGAGTACGGCAGTAAACGTGGATTGTGCGTGTATGCTCTTCTCTTGAGCAAGAAGAAGAAACATCTATTATCCGGTACGTAGGCCGAAGGAGGAGAATTCATCGAGGGTGGGTGCGGGCAAGAGTAGTGGAGCGGCAAATTGTCCGCCATCTTACCCACCTTATACCTCAGCTACCTTCTTTGTCGCACCGCCGACGGTTCTGCAGTTAGCCTCTCTCTCGCTATTACGGAGTCTCATACGATTCTCGCTCTCCTTGTCCTCGTCTTCTTCGTCATCCCCATTTGAACCCTCCCAACGGTGGTGCCGCCGCCTCGGAAGCTTTAGATTACCTACTCCCTTATAAGCGCTCGTGTTGCCCATTTATTACTTCAACTGCTGCGACTACCACGAACCAGACCATCTTGCTTTCTATCTTCTAGCTTCTTTCTTTGTGCCGAGCTGCAAATTTCCTTCCACCTTGAACGTTCACGGAGACCAACTTTCGCAGAGACTCAATTAGTTGACATTAGAGCTATTGTAACCTGAGCTTAAGCGGGTATTGAAAGCTGACAAAATTATTTATGCAATTTCAGTGGATCGTGTAGGTTAAACAAGTTTCGGCTCGTTCGAATTTGTAATCAGAATATTTTCTGACATTTACTCTTTTATTGTAAGAAAGAGAAACTAGGAACGATTCAAAAACAACACGACGGCTAGTACTTAAATTTGGTGCTACTCAAAATTAGCATCAAGTTCTAGGAATTTTTGTTTTCTATTCATTATAGTGTTGTTGTTTTAGTGGCTTTTAGGTTAATTTAAAAATATGAAAATTGTGATTTCATTATATTCTATATATATGATTTTTCATTGGAAACGAGATGAAATATTTTGAAACGAATAATTCTAGGTTATGTTGACAGTCAATGCAGATAAAGATACTGTTAATGCACGACGCATGCGCAGAAAATATGGTGGAGCTGCTTGGTAGCAAAGATAGAGTCAATCAGGAGTCCTACATTCAAACAATCAACTAACTTCACGAAAGACAAGTGATATGGTGGCGCTAGTGTCGCTTCAAAATTTCAACTACTTGATGTTTCAACAAAATCATGCTTTATTGATTTTGTTTAAATAGTACATGCTGATATGACATATTTTTATAATACATGTTTATAAATATTTTATAATATATTTTAAATAATATTCTAGATTTTTCTTATAACAATAACAAAATAAATAACATTGTCATGCTAAGAAATATATTTCCTCTTCATTAGATGTTTACATTTTGCGGCATCAACTGTTCAAACTTAATGTAAACATCAAAGCATTCAAATTTTGAATTTTGAAGTGACACCAAAGCCACCATGTTTAGAACGAAGAATTTTTGGAACTAAATAAAGTTATACTGAAAATTTTAATTCATACTAAAGATCGTCTAAACTAATAACTTCACAAAGTACCAATTACAAAATTTATCAGAATTTCATTAAATGTTAAGGTTATTCCTATACGAATTTTTTGTTTTTTGTTGTTTTTTTTTTTTGCAGAAACTCATCAAAATTTTCAGAAATTATAGGTTAGTTTCATTCAAAGCTTAGGTTACCAACAAGAAATTCAAATTTCTTCAACAAAATAACCGATTTTCAGCAGTGTAAAACTGTTTGAAAATAGTACATCAAATTGAAGAATAGCTAAACGTTGAGATAATCAGTCTTATGCTAAACAAACAGAGCTCGGTGCGCAATCCGAAATAAGTAGCGAGCATGCGGATGAAATTTGCTACATTTATAGCCTTTTTGTTGACTCAATTATGCAAAAGGGAGCGTATAAAATCGGGACGAAGCATTTCGGCATTTGCATGTCTAAAGTTTGTGGATCTTTTTGTTCTCTCAGCGAGATGTATCGACGCTTTGCATGCAAAATAATCTGACGCTGTGTACACTCGGTATCTTTTGCGATGAACTCGAAAAAAAGTATAACGACGGTCGATAAAACGCTTGCGTGCGCGAAGGAGACGCCAACTTAAGATAGAGGAAGAAGGTGGAGGCGAGAGAATTTGGCTGAGGAGATTCGCGTCGCAGATGACTGTCGCAATGTAAAGTTTCACCAAGCCGCAACACGAAAAGAAAGAAGGGGGCTGAAGGAGGGGGAGGGGACAGGTTGACGGGTGGTTGTTTCGACCCTGTTCTCGTTCGTTTCCTCCCAATTCACTGGCAAAGGGCTTGTGGGACGGCGGCGCCAAGAGGAGGGTGCAAATAATAACAATAATCATATTTCCCGGCAGCATGGCCGCTGAAAGAGGATCGCTGGGTTGAGGCGGCGGTGATGGTGGCAATGGCTGCGATGGTGGTGGAAAAGGAACGAAGAGGGTGGGTTATCATAATATTACAAACCACTGGCGCAGGGCCGTATCTATATAATACACCTAACCAACACGTACTAAGTCTCACCGCATCCGCCAATTGTCGACTGACGTTTCTCCGTTCAAATAGAAAAGGACCGGCGCACGAGCAACAGAGATCGCACGAGATGTACCACTTGGATGTGATTTTTAGCTTTTGCACATCACACACATCACTTTTTCCACTCTTTTGTGCAGCTTTTTTTTTTTCATTTCTCATTTTGAATTTCGTTTCACGATTATTGTCCCGACATTTTGTTCGCACAACAACTTTTCGCCTCGCGATTTCATACGTACCGTGTGTGACAAAAATAATTAGCAGTAAATTTTTGGGTAGCCGGCTGGAGGGGGCAAGGTTGATCTTTTTTTTTTTTTGTTTTTGGTTTTGTAATATGTATTCATGGGAGGGAATAATTTGCCCAGCCCAGATCGTTATTTTGATTTCATTTTAACGCGGTAATAATAAACGAATATAAGTTGGCGAGCTATTGTTTGACGCGAGAAAAGCACTGAATTGATGAATGCCCGGCTGTTTCATAAATCCCGCCGTTTGCACAATTTGCGAAGTCATTCTATGACAAATTATTCGACGAGTGTAATTGGCGGCTTTTAACGATGATAGATTACGTTCAATTTGCGATAAAGGTTTTTTTGAATTTCGAGCTTTTTCAATTTTTATCCCTGTTTAGTGAGATTCAAGATTTTTCCAATTTGATTCAGTCTTTGTTTATTGTGCAACTTTCAATGCAATCTGATTCATTCTAATTTTAATTATACAAAATTTTTCTAGATTGGGAATTGAACATGAAACCTTTGAATTTATATTTTATTATCACATCTGTAAGACCAAATTAAACTTTTAAATTTAAATTTAAAATCACAAGTCAAACTTTTAACCCTTCAAACTTTCAAATGTAAAAAAAAAATTTTTTTTTGAACTTATAAGTTTTGTTAGAAAATATTTTATAAAAATGACTTTTTCCGAATATTCAAATTGACTCTTTTTTCCATTTAAATTAAGAACAATAATATTTGACAATCTTTATTAGACAACATATTATAGAACTAGTAAAAAAATTTTTAAATTATTATGATTAATTATCATTTGAAAAATGTTATTTTTTTACTGTACCAACAGTCCTACCTTAAGAATAAAAATATATAATATTACACTAAAATGAAAAAAAAACATAATTGCAAAATAGAAATGAAATCAAAATAAAATAAAATTCCATTGTGAATTACGTAACTCAGTTTTTGTTGGGTGGGGATGTATTCAAAAAATTCCATTTCTCAGCTTTTCGGACTAAAGTTAAGGTCGAAATCCAATTTCCACTAGGACACTTTTTCGTTTCTCATTTCAAGCACGTAATTGAAGGATCTTCGTCGAAAACCCCCAAAGTGGTTAATTACACGAGAAGAACTGCTGTAAATCGCTCGTGGCCGTCAACTACAAAGTATTAATATTTGAGCTGACTTCTGCTCGCACATGATAAACCATGGAGCGGCGCTCGAATAGGACGTGATTTATGTAGCAACAGGGAGCGCGTAGTTTATAAACTATTCATGCAGCAACACAAATACAATATACCTCAATAATGGGAAATGTCATTTGGGGGTTAAATGGTTTGAATTTCGTATTTCCCGGGCGGAAAATATCAAATAAATGTGGCGGAATGATCGTAATTGAGAGAAATGACTCGGTGCATGGAAAAGTCCTCTGGCATTTTTATATGAAGAATAACGAATTAGCGAGCTGGCGAATTAATATTCATTAAAAAATTAAAAGCGATAGAAAATGGACGGATCCTGCGGTGGATTTAATTTTACATCCGAATCAGTCTTGGAATATCAACGAGAATGCATGTTTAATTGAAATTTGATTTAACTTTGGAAGAATGAAGAGCTCCTCATTGTTCTCGACTTTCCGCGCAAGGGTGTATTTGTAACTATTATAGTTTGCCCCTCAATCATAATAGAACTTATCTTAATGCAAACAGTGATCATTTAAAAACATCAAATAAAGGGGGACCCAATCCAAACAGAAATAAGTGCACACAAACTGCGTATTAATTGGAAAGACCTCTTTTTTTCTTTAATGCTAATGTATACCAAAGTTGTTTGACGATAAACATCATTCAGGCTGCTCTGATGAAATTAGTTGTCATTCTGGGGCAAGATGTAATCAAAAATATTCGACAGAAATCAGTCACTCGAAAAATTCCGAGTCACAAATTTTTTTATAAGAAAAAATTTGTCATTTTACAAAACACATTTCAAATATCAGTTTCATGATAATAAATTTCAGTTAGTTTTTTCTTCCCCCCTCTATATTTTCATTGTAAATTTTTATTTCGTTTTTGAATTTTGATTTAAGTTAATATTTTTTTATTATTTACCAGATGTAAGTTATTTTCACAGTGTACTTTTTTTTTTATTTTGCTTTCAAATCAAAGGGTCAGTTTGGATTGGATGTAATAGATGACGCTGCATGCAACTTCTCTAAGTCGGTATAAAAATTATACAAATATAATTTTCACTTTCATTTTTCACTTTTATTTAATTTTCTTATTTTCTATTGTATAACAATTTCAATTTTGCTAATTCTACCAAAAAAATTTTTTTTTGTATTTTAAAAATTCTTTTTTTTTTATTATTATTTTTAATTGAACTTACTTATATATTCATCCACAAGATGTGTTTTTGCGATGATTACTTGATGGATTATAACAACCTGAAATGTGAAAATAATAGTTTGAAAATTCAGCTAATGTTGAAGTGTGGTGTGAGAAATATAATATATTATGCAAAGTCTGTCATCTGTGTGCTTGTGTGAGCAGAGATCGTAGCAATTAAAATTACTAAGGGAGCTTTGCACGATCGTCTCTGAAGTGTATAATAATAGATTCGTTGCATAGTTAACGGCGATGGATTCGTTAAAGGGTTTAAAGAAAGAGGATTTCACACTTCGACAGGTCCGCTATTGTTCGCACGTAATTCGAATTCACGCGGCGTAAATTCCGTTGTAAGATTCTTGCCGTAAAATTGCAAATTGATTGGTACTGTTTGTCATTACGCAGCTAGAGTCAAAGATGAGCACAAACTACTCCGCTATTCATCCCCAACGCACACGATTTAAATCAAAGTCGATTCCTCTTTTTTGGCAAATTCATTTTATTCTCAAATTTTCATTGACGATTTGCTCATAATTTTTTGGATTTAAAAATAATTTTTATTTTTATTCATTTCTAAATTTAATTGTTAAAAAGTTGCCTGAGCTTAAGTGTAAGAAAAATTGGCAGGTCTGCGAAGTCGACTCAATTGTGTGTGTACGAATTTACACACAATTTTTATTTAAGTTCATTTGAAAAAATTCTTTCATTTTGAAAATATTTTTTCTATTAGATTTCTAATTTTTTTCAATTTTCTATTTATTTGTGAATAAGGACAAACATGTATATTATAATTTGAAATATATATATTTTTTTTCATATTCAGAAAAATATAGAATATATTTTAATTCAAAACTGTCACAGTGCTGCCTCTCGTGTTGCCAGCATGTACTATTTCAACGCCAACTGTCGGTAACATAGTTTGCAAAGTTCGACCAAGACGAAGAGAAGTAGTCGGCACGAAACACCGGAGTTGAACATAACCAAAAATGTCGACTGCGATGTTAAAAGGGTTTTGGATTTTCGACCACTAATAACTCAACTCAGTAAAATACAAATTCGGACAGTGTGGGTGCCAGTTTATAAACCAGAACCTGGTGTGAATGGCAATTACTTTCGAAGGGTAATTCACTGGAAAGATGAATACACAGTCGAGCCACTTGAAACAACACATCTCGGCGGAAGAGATCCAGTGACTGGTAATTGTTTACACATTTTTGCAATTTTCCATTGAAACATGTTTTCTCACATGATTGAAAAATGATTCACCATCTTAAAATGCGAATATTTCTTATTAGCTGTGCACAAAACTTACACCTTGGCATTCTCAATAATAATATTGACAATTTTGTTGACACTGTTGTTTTGATTGTAAATGTTTATTAGTCCAAATTATCAGTAATTAGAATCACTAGATGGCAATTTAAAACCGAATTTCCAAATTTCTCACAAGTATTACACACGATTTTACTTTATGTATTATTTGGTTTTGAGTTTTTGCAAACATAAAATTCTGCTTTGGAGGTTTTTTTAAAGGGGAGGTTCTCCTCTGCAGTAGTGCAGATAATTTTTGAAGCGTTTTGGTCGTACTTTCTTTAGGGAGTACGCGGACGCTAACAACATATTTACAAATTCATTATTCGAGAATTGATGTTCATTTTTCAAATGGATTTCAAACTTATCTTCCAAGATATATATTGTATTACTTATTTTATCTATAAAATACTAATCTAATATTATGTTTTAGGTCGAGTCGTTGCAAAAAAATTAGGCGGTGGTGTCAAATGGAAATATCACTGGGTCTACTGGGTTCGGTCAGGACCAACCGATCTGGATGAAAAACCGAAAGAAGAAAAAGTTCTCGACGTATTTAGGTGTCACTGCAGAACTTCTGACGTAGCTTTAGTAGCCCATGGAAAGGAGTTGAAATACTACCTTGCAACAGAAAATATGAAACCAGGCGACATCATCAGGACCCACTGCGGAATACCGAGAATTCCTGTAAATGCCAACGAGGGTGATTCACATCCCCTTGGAGCTTTGCCAATAGGCACCGTGGTGAACTGCGTGGAAAAATTTCCCGGTCGTGGAGGCGTGTACGTGCACAGTGCAGGAACATCTGCAGTCATCCTGCGAAAGGATGGCAACGACCGAGTAGTCATCAAAGTTCCCAGCAAACGGGAGTTCAGTCTGGACAAACACTGCATGGCGACCGTTGGCCGGCTTTCGAACATCTTGCACGGTGAAACTCCGATTGGAAGCGTGCAGAAAAACAGAGAGATGGGCAACAGACCGGCGAGCGGTCTTTGGCACAGGAAAACTGGCAAGGACGGACGAAAAATCAAACCACCGAAACCTGTTCAGAGAATTGATTTTAATAAGCAGTTGAATTATGTACCAATGCGTCTGAATATGTCGATGTATCCTCCGCCTAAGGGGAAAGACTATTTTTAAGTATGTGTTTGTAAGTTGAGAATGACATTAAAGGTCTTGTTAAGAAACGTCATGTTAAGTACAGAAAAATTTATTGTCCTTCTCACATAGTTTACAAGCTTAAGTTTGATTTTTGTTTAGGAACTCGAACGATTGCCAAAAAAATATCTCAGGCGTGAATAAACGATTTAAAAATATGTGACTCGACAAAAATCATCGAAACTTAAGTAAGTATTTGGGACAAGTTTGTTTTTCAAGCGTGTGACATAAAATTGTTTTTTAAAAAATAGCTCCAAGCAATCATGTTTCTCATTGACCACATTTTTGTGTTTCATTGAGATTTTTATGGTATATTGAATCGTAATTTGAGGACAATATGTATTTTGAAGGAAACAAAATATCAAATTCTGAATCCGATTTAATCATTTTGTTTGATATGTTTTTGCAATCGAAATATCAAAATATCCTTCAGTGTGAGAGTTTTTACATTGGTTAACTTGAAAATAATATGAAACTGTAAAATGTCCTCGAATTATTTCATAATCTTTTACAACCTCGATAAGTTCAAAAGCAACAATTATCAAAATATTAATTAACAATTATCAACATATGTAACATCGTTAATTTTTAAACTTTGCACACTCGAATGGGACCATAGATTTCAACATGGAATGTTCTACATTCGGAATCTATCTTTGTACAACCAACAAATATTTTTATCACTACCAGAATTATAGTTTTGCGTTTCATTATTGTCATATTTCGTTTATCAAAACACTCGGCGAGCGTTTTTCCTATCTAATTAGAACATTGTATCAGGCCGCTTGAGATTCTTAAGATTTTTGCCCTGAGAACAAACCTCCCTCGCGACAATTTAGAGGCCCTTATTGTAATAGACAACTTGCGACCGAGGGTCTTTTGCGCGTATTTTTTCTTGCACTTCAGGCTCGAGCTTTTCCACTGGAACTGCCACTTGCTGTGCAAAAAGCGCACAACAAAGTGGCGTTGCAAAGGTTAGGCAAACACCACAAATTAACACTTGAATCGGCCCGCCAGCCCAGTGCATGTTTCGGAGCAGTTTCCTTTTCTCCAAATAGTTCATCACCACGGGCGCCAGCACTGAAAATTTCATGAAATTTATCATTAATTTTAATTGCAAAATGTAAATGCAAAATTTCACATAGAGGTACAAATTTCAAATTCAAATAACATTTAAAAATAAGTATTTGTATTAAAAAAAACCATACTGAATTTGATAAAATGTTAATTTATATATATCTTAGTTCTATCATAAATTTGAAATGTCAATCAAGTTTTTTCTTTTTTTCAGTTAATTTATAACGCATTTACCCATGCTAGGTGATGCCATTAAAATTCTAGAAACTGTAACGGAAGATATAGCTTGGACGGCAGCTTTTTTACTGTGACCGACAACGACGCCATCGTTATTCTGTAGCTCAATGCCATTCTGAATTTCCGTGATTCGCATCAGCGGGATATTGACGCAATTTGCCGCTGCGACCGCTGCCAGCGGCACCAAACGGCCCATCAACGGAGGCCCGCGTTTCGCCAGGCGATTGAGGGTCAGAGCTGTGGCTACAGCGCCGCCTGTAGCACTTATGTAGCTTTTCACCAACGTATCAATGGGGATTGGACTAGAGCCGCTGCGGTTCGTGTAGTTCACTATCGCGTTGAATGACTGATTAAACCACTGCCAAAATATCACGGCGGGTGTTGACCTGTAAATTTATATACGTTTCATTAATTTGCTAACTACAAAAATCTACAAAATCTACAAAATCAAACCTTTGTAAGATCATATTCTTCGTTTATTCTATTTCAACTTGAAGATTATAATTCATTTGTAAAATGAAAGAAATGTTTTTTTTTTTACAAATTTAAAGTCACTAATAATTCAAAATTCAATATTATAAAAACCATTCATTAATTACAAAACGTAATTGAAACAAATTTTTAAAAATTAAATAATAAAAAATTTACCGTTATTAAGGTGGAGCAAAAATAGTATTTATCAAATAATAATCTAAAACTGACGAAACACAGTTAAAAAGTGCAGAAATAAGTTTTGTTTCGTTGAAAAGAGATTGAAAGCAAATTGTAAACATTATTTCGTACAAATTTATGTAATCCAAGTATGATACTTTTTTTCACTCCATTTAATTATTGCAAAACGTCAAACTAAGACGTAGAATAAAAAATAGTAATCAAACTTTGCGAGATTACGTTGGGTTAAGGCCGAGTCATTTATCTCGCATTTGAATAAGTAGATAAAGCGTGCCGAAAATATTTGTACAGAGTGCTTGTTGTTCTTCGATCGTTCTATCTAACGATACTGTTTTTCTTTGTCCTATCAGATCGATTTTTCGATACCAAAATAGTTACCTGTAAAAAGTCATCATACATCCTGTGATAGTCATGTTCATCGGTACTTGTGCGCTCATGCGACCAATTAGCATCATCTTTTCGCCCGTGTCCGGGTGGTAGGCGCTGTCGTAAAGATATTTGCACGACCACAATTCATCTTCATTGATCCCTATTTCTTTTAAGCTCGCACCTGACCTGAAACAACACATCAAATGAACGTCCCAGTTTTACAAAGCACGATTTTAATTAAAAAGTCCATTCTTTCTAATTGAGGGAAACAAAACCATGCAAAATGCACGACTGCAGTAACGCGATATTGATTTTACGTCGCCTGGTATTATTTTCCAAACAGGTTCGCCTAGAAAGTTGTCGTCTAACGAGAAATTATAATTACAACTTGTCACCATCAAGTTGCAAGCAAAATCTTTCAACGAAACGTTCAAATTTATCAATCCAAACTTCAAAATTTATATTTCATTCAAACTTTGCAACGATGCAACAAATCAAGTTGCCAATTCAGAAACAACATTTTGCACCGGACAAATCCGTCGTTGAATAAATTAACAGGGGAAAAAATTAATTCGCCAATTAATGCAAAATTAATTCGCAGACTGAGGAATGATGTTTTTATGTCGAGAACGATTTGTGACCTTGTGTTTACATTTTCAGGACGTTACCTGTATTTGGTCACGACGTTTCGGGCATGATCGAGCTGGGAAGGAGAGGCGAACACGTTGAGAGGGTTTGTCAAGGTCAAAAAGTGGCGCGCACGACCGACGTAGGTGCTCTGGTCCCACTTGGGCTTCTCGATGTCTATCCTCTGAGCCATCGTCCTGGAATTATCGATCTGGAGCGGGAGCTGGTCAGTCACAAGTCGCCGACGGAAGGAAATAAATCGCCTTTGAAAATAACTCCCGCACGGTGACTCGTCAAGTCGGACCAGATTGCCTGGCCTGGGATTGAGCCATTCGCTCCAGAGTCCAGTTCACGTCGTTCTTGCTTTTTCGGCCGCGTTAAAACCACAGCCTCTCTCTTTCCATTTCTCCGGGTGTTTGAATTCACATCGATAACAGGGATGCGCGCGCAAGCCGATACCAAAGTTCTTTGAGCTAACGAAAGATGACGTTACATTTCAGCGGGTGTTCTGATTTTCAACAATTCAGTAGTATAAATAAACTGGACCTGCACCGGATGCTATCAGATAAACCCCAAGTCTGCGAAGTCATGATGATTCAAGGTGAAACGTGGGACTTTGTAAGACAGCCGGAGTTTAATTTGTATTTGTATTCTCAATTAGAATTTCAATTGATGAATTGAAACGTGTCTGTAATCAAATTTTTGGAAACGATGACTGTGTCTAAGATCAGATATTTCGTTTCGAAATTGGACAACGTGATGTACAAGAAATGCATTTTTACATTAATTTCAAATCACAGTTCTTGAGTTTGAGTTTTTCAAACTATTTATGACAGATAAAAGTAGTTTTGAACAAATTCTGACTTTCTAGAAAAAAAGTATTTTTAATCCGTGATTTTGCATGGAGTAGTTTTAAAAGTGGTTTTAAAAGATTAATTAGACAGGTATTAACAACTAATCACAAAATCAGTCATAAAACAAAGAAACTAATATAATTAATTGTCATTTGAAAAACAACATTTTTACTGTGCCACTTATTCTATCTAATAAATTGTAAAATTTAAACTTTAAAAATTTTAAAAACAGAAAACAATTTCGCAAATTCTACATCGTTTTGTTTTTCAAACTCTGTATTTTTTGCAATTAATTACTTTAAGTATTAAAAAAAATTTTTTTACTGTACCACACGTCTCACCTTAATTTCAACAATTTCTGTCTAAATTGTTTAACTTCAGTTTTATGATTTATGATAAACAAGATAATCGTTTTATACCTTGCTATTTTTGCTATTGTATAAAATAACAAGCTAATTCGCATTATCGTTTCCGACGTCTGGCGATCTTCTATTCTAAGATCCAACTTTAATTGAAAGTTAAAAATATGCACAAGGTTTTCATGATGAGACACTAATTAAGAGAGCCAAATATAAGTCAGGATTCATCTCAAAATCGGCTTGTTCATCGGATTGTTCAGAGTGTAAATAAACGATATCGTTTAAGAAGAAAGTTTTGTCACGAACTGTGACGAGAGTTATGCATGTTTCATAATTCATCATCGTGAAAGTCTTCGGGGTCACAAAAATTCGCTCAGTGCTTCATCTTTAGCGAGATGGATTTTGTAGAACTGCAACAACCAAAAGTGTACAAAAATGTTAAATAGTCGTTGACACACATCAAAACTGAAAAATTGATTTACGTACTTCAAAGATGAGTGTTTGTTAATTACAATACATGCATTTTCTGTCATGATTCGTTCAATAATCGTTTTGTCATTTGACAAAATTAATGGTTGAAAAAGTACTTAATAAATTTATAAGTGAAAAATGACACTTCATAAAACCATTCGAACAATGTCACCAATATCAAAAATTTTACACAAAATAGTTCATCACAAATAATCGAATTCAACTTTGGAGATTCGGATCGTTGAATATGCATGTAATTTTTAATAAATTTCAAGGATGTTCGAGGAGTCAAGTTTTTAACCAATTCATTGAGAAAAAACCAAAAAATTTCCAAACTTTTTTTCTCGAAACACATTTTCAACCTCACCTCATTTTTTTCACACACCAGCAAGTTTTATTTTTCGTTCCGAAATTTATTTACGGCGAATATAAAATTGTTTTGTTTCGTGTTCGCCGGCAATTGTTTTCGCACTAATCTGTCGTTCGAATTTTGAAAATCATCATTGGGTTGTATTATAAGTAAGGAAACGTGTTATTATGGTTACAATGCTCAATTACAATAACACTGAATGATCGAAAGAAACCTGGCGCGTCTGGGCCGTCTAATAAGCCACTCGAGCAAAGTGAATGAACTGCGCCACATGTATTATACATCTCATTATAATATGTATGAATGTTTAAAACGAAGACAGGTCTTACGATCACACTCAGCGCCTCAAGTACTCGAACAGCTGGGCTGTTGATAAATTTCTCTCACATTCATGATAACGCAAGTAGGTCAGTCAAAGTCTTAGCCAATTATTCGCGTTTAATTTTGAACGACCAATTTACATGCATTTTCACGAATGCTTGTCGCGCGGGTCGTTTGTCAAATGCGCCAACATCTTCAAATAATAAATGCACTCGGGATCAGCCTGGTTCGGTTTTGTTATTAACAATTAACGTTGACACGTCCCGCGCCTTTTATTATTCCAGTGGAATCATTTTTCTTGCGAATTTTCAATTCAGGTATTTTATTATTTGAAATTAATTAACCTGATGGTTTTTTGTAGTTTTGGTTGATTTAAAGCTGTCACAACCCGTTGGTTCAAGACGGGTCATTTGTTTTGATGAAAATATTTCAATCGAGTTTGAAGATGTGTGATAATATTTTGTTTGCTTCTGAGTGCCAATTAGGGTGTCAAAAAAGGTCAACCAGGGTCGCACTTGAACTTAAACAGTTGGGTCGTGGCCTGCGAAAGATTGTTGTGTACGTGCCCTTCGATTGGAAACTCGGGTTTCTCCAGGAGTGGCCAGGCTCAGAGGGCACTGTGCTCAAATGTCAAGATTCACTGTGCGAATACTGATTTAGGTATTTGGGTAGGAAAGTCATTTCGCGGAATTGAATTTTGAGATTTTCAATTTGATTTTGGATCTGAATGAAAAGTTTTGTTTTTTTGGTAGTTGGAATGTTTTAAAGATTAATATTTTGTTCTTCATAATTTGTTTCGTGGAGCTATTGAACTACAAAAATTCATAAATTTGGAAGGGTTTCTTAGAATTTTTAATAATAAAAATATGACAATTTTGAATGAATTTCAAAATAAAAAGTTTGTAAAATTTGAAGATTTTGAGAAATTGTCAAATCAAATTTTGAGAAAATTTTTATATTGTAAAAATGAGAAATTTTAGAAAAGTTTTAGTTAGAAAATTTGAAAACTTAATATATTTTTGAGAATTATAAAACACTGAATGCAAATTTGTTAGATTAATTTTCGATCAAATTGAAAAAAAAAAATTATTCATTTTACACGACCCTTTTTTCTAGGATCCATCAAACACCAACGCAAGTTTCTTTTATTTTCGAAAGTTGCTAATTGGATTCCACTTTGATTCGTGCAGGACAATAAAAGAAGCTCCAAAAGTATATTCAGTCTTATAAATACACTCAGCCACTTTTCAACTTTTATCTTCAAATCCTATACAGAGTCTCACACCTGCTTCCTTGGAAGAATTCTTGTGGTTCACTTTGAGAAGCCGCATTTTTACAATTTCCTTAATAATATCGCATTCGAATTATGCGAAAACAATTTTGCGAAAAAAAAAGAAAGAACACACAAATGGCCTTGAATTCGGTTAATATTTTCGACCCAAAAACAAGAAGTTATGGTTGATATTACATTATTAAATGTGAGATGGTAGTTTGTCATTTCTTCGAAATCGTTTTCGGTGGCTTGGATATCTCTTTTTTTCTTTCTTTATTTATTTTTCTTTAACATCAGATGGAAATCATTTGTACGTCTACGAGCGACGAGAGCATATTTATGGACATGAAACTCAACATCACGAAAATGCCGTAATTGAGCCAGAGAGAAAAACAACAAGTGTCCGATCACCTGGCGCGTTTGAGATAAAACTTGCAACACGCTACTCGTCGTTGGGGAACACTTTTTTTCAACCAAATAAAATGATTGATGTTGAAAAATTTAAATGGGACAATTAATCCCAAGTTGAATCAAAATTAACATTGCAATTAACCCCTTTATTTTGGTTCTGTATAATTATGTTTGCTTTTTGATGAAACCTGTGGATACGAAAGAATTTCTAATGTTTTTTTTTGTTTTTGAAAATTTAAATTTATAATTTAGATTTTATTTTTTAGGCCAGTAAAACATAATCAGAGGTATTGAAAAAGAATGCATAAAAAATGATGATTGATGAACGTCCTGATAATTTCATTTAATTTCTACAATGTCGTATATGCAATTATCAACTGCAATGCGAAGCAACGATTTGTAATACATGCGTAGACAAGATCCAAAGAAGAAAGCAAGGAGGGAAAAAAGTGAGCACCATAAATATATGTGTTTTCTCATCACGACACACCGTTATGGATCATTCGTTGCAATATTTATTAGCAATACTTTGTTGGCGATCATTGACATCGAATCTGGCACACGATTTTCATTCCTCAGACTCAACATTCGTGCCCTATGACACTGCCAACATTATTTTCTATGGTCACTTTAAATTTCAAAATGGCAAACAAAAAAATCCCGTACGCATTTTTATCCAAATTGTCATTTACTTTGGTTTACTTATTTGTTTGCCATAATCCACAATCTACATCCTGTATGCAGATGTGAAAATTAAATAAGTTTATGACGAGATTAAAATTGTGATTCCAAGATGAGTCTATTTAAGAAATGGGATAATGAAAATAACATTTGCGAGCTAAATAAATTTTTGTACCATTTCTTTTTGAACAAATAATGTTTATTAGGAAAAACTAATTATACAGAAGTGAAAATTAAAATAAGTTTATGACAAAATTAAAATCATTATGATTTAAAGAATCTCTTTTAGAATTAGGAAAATTAAAATTACATTTACAAGCTATAAAATTTTCTTTAATGTACAATATTTTTTGTTTTTTAAAAAAGATATTCCTTATTAGGAAACAAGCTGAATGAATTTTTGTACCCTTTTTTTGAACGAATAATGTTTATCAGGAAAAACTAATTATACAGAAGTGAAAATTAAAATAAGTTTATGACAAAATTAAAATCATTATGATGTACAGAATCTTTTTCAGCATTGA
Source organism: Trissolcus basalis (assembly GCA_025266255.1). Classification (NCBI taxonomy): domain Eukaryota; kingdom Metazoa; phylum Arthropoda; class Insecta; order Hymenoptera; family Scelionidae; genus Trissolcus; species Trissolcus basalis. The sequence goes on along the minus strand of JAAMPD010001683.1, from coordinate 4,847 downwards.
GAAAATTTGAATTACATTTACAAGCTATACAATTTTCTTTAATGTACAATTTTTTTTTCTTTTTTGAAAAAGATATTTCTTATTAGGAAACGAAAAAAAATTTGACAAAATGTTTCTTACGTAGAAACAAGGAAGGCGTAATGAGTTACAATTAATCGTGAGCACCACGCGCGGTCGAGCTTGTACGAACATGCTGAGTGATGGTGCAAGAAGCAGCCTCCTTTCTGCGGTCTGTCATCAGTGACATTGTAACAATGACCTTGCATACGAGACTTTAATTAATTTTTCTTCCGGCTGATTGGCGTGTTCTACTGATCCAACCCTAATAGCTCGTAGATTAATTTCCGGCAGATCAATCTAAAAAATGTTATAAAAAAATGGAAAAATAAAATAAAAAAAAATTACAAAACAATCGACCGGAACGAGACCCCAACATTGTAAATGATTGTATGATTGATGACAGAACCAACCTATATTGAAAATTTTTTCACCGTCTGGTGGACGAGATCGTAACGCACTCATGCAAAATAAAAGATCGGAATCCTGTTTCGGATTCCTCGCCTATGAACGAAAAACTTATTTCGCGGGGACGGTTTGCTAATCCAGGTTACGTCAATTATTTCTAGGTAGGCGAGCTTTCGCTCGCTCGCGAACCGGTCGCCGTAATATACGTCGAATAAAACATCAATAACAGAGCGCAATCGACGGAAATTAATATAGGTGAACATTTATGAACGCGTACAAATCCGAGCGCGTCGCGCAGCCCGGTGACCCTTTTTTTTTCGTTTTTCTTTTTTTTTTTTTTTTTGCTAAACCCTAGTTCTGCGGGCAACGCGCAGCATTAACGATAATTTGATTGTACCGGATCCTTTGCGATCCAGTTACCTCGATGCTTATTCCCAACTTCCGGGACACTGCGCAGGTTGAAATTTGGAATTACCGCGATTGCTAATCAATAAGCAAAAGTTCTGCAAAAAGAACAGGTGTTGAGAGTGATTGCAAGGCGAACGACCTTGATTTGCAATTAATTGAGTGTAGTGGCAGCAAGTAGCAATTTTGTTTGATTATTAACAATTTCGATAGATTGGTATTTCTCGCATATTCCATCAGGTGGTTGAAAATTAAAAGATTATAATCAGGTGGAATGAACCCTCGGTGATTATAATTCTTAGATGACAGTTTTGTGTTTGAAACATTTGCCAGGGAATTTGTATACTTTTTTTGTATTTTCTGACGGATTTTGAGCTATCATTATATTTTGATGGATTTTTCTATTTTATTAATTTTTATAAAAAAATCATTACCGTTATATAAAATTTGTAAAGAGAAATGAAAATTGATTTAACGAAATTATAATAGAATTAAATAATGATATTCAATGAATTATCAGATTTTGAATTTTAGTTTTTCTATATTCTTTTATTTTATTGAATTTTTATTTGTTAGTTACCGTTACATAAATTTAATAATATGGTATAAAAATCAATTTGATAAAATTATGACTCATTAATTAATATTATACAATTGTATTACAATTATAAAATTCAAATTCAGAAAATTGATATTGCATTTTTTTGCAGGTGTACTTCAAGTTGCACTACTTTTTGAATTGCAATTTGAAATGCACTTTGGGATGCAATTCCATTTAGATGAAATTTATATGTCCTTTTCTGCAAATGCACTTTCAGACACACCCAAAAATTCATCCTTGGAAAGTAAATTTATTATATTTGATTGCAAATAATAAAAAAATTTTCTTTCAATGTAAACGCAAACTCATAAATTTATGATTTTTGAACCAACTTACGAGAACGAAAAACCACTATCATTTATGCTACAAAAAACTTTTTGTAAGATAAAACAATTAATAGTTTGATAAAATTATAAATCATAAACACATTCCAATTCAATCAAATATACAAACCAATTTTGAGTCCAAATTTCTTAAATCCATTATCTTGAGAAAACAAAACAAAATAAAAAAGACCACTTTGTTTTTCCCAGCAAATTATATCTGCTGTTACAATTTTATGGCCGATAAAATTATCCTTACAATAAAAAATTTTTTCCACCTTTTTAACGATGGATAATAATGTTATTATCGATCTGAGTAAAAGTTACGACCGAATATGTTGTCTTTTGTTATACCGTCGGTTTTGTGCGAGACAGAAGTTTTTATTAGCGTATGGCCATATAAAAACATAATTCGGGTATTCATTTTGCATCTGAGAAGCAGAAAGATTTTATATTATGGGACAGGAAAATGACTTGCATAGTTACGCATGATTCGTAGGTAAAAAAAAAATAGTCACACAGTGTGATGACTCTGTTGAAAATTCTGTTACCGTAAAAGAGTCATATTCAGGTGAGTTGGTCGCTCTTTTAGATGCACGGTGTATAATCTGAGCAAACGTTAGGAGTTTGTGGCAAGTTTCTCTCAGGCCAATGCAAGATGTATGATGCGTGAAATGATGCCCGAGTTATGACTGACAGGTCTGGATTTAAATGACGAGTTGTAACATTATGACGCATTATGGTAACTCTGAAATAACAGAAATTCGTTCGGGACGAAATTTTCTACTTATCACTGACTTTCGTTTAGAAAGAAAAGTGATATCACATTATGTAAGTAACATCTACTGCATTTTTTATTCAAATTACAAAATTATTTAAAAATTAATTTTCAAATGTTCAATTTTAATTAATTTCGAAATTTAAAATTAAAAACAATTTATAGTAAAAAGTTCGGGATGTTTTTATTTGTTTTTATTTTATTTATAGAAAATAATAATTAACAATTCTATCTGGATAGAAATGACAATCTTGATTTGACCTCGAAAAATTTTTTGTAAACAGAAGGAAAATGATAGATGCAATTACGCGGTTAAAAATCATCGGAAGCTATGTACGTATGTTACGGAGTATATTGTCAAAGGTGAAAGAAATTAAATAAGTGTTTAATTGATCGAAGGATAGTAATTTATCGCGGACAAGACTCGCGACAGACCTGGTTAGGTTTTCGTTTCTGCAAGAAATGAATCTGGGACGTTGAATTAATTAAGATAGCGCACATGACTAACTAAGTGCGTTTTTCTGCAAAAACGGCAGAATACTAAATCAAATTAACGAACAGAAAGATGCGCGGTACAATTTTAATTTGAATAAATTGGTCCAATTGGCTGGGGCAATTTGTTATTTATTATTGGACAACAGTCGTATAGTTTCTACACACAAGTGGAACTCAAACTATTTCAAGTGAAGATTTACATAATTTGCATCATTAAGGTGAACTCAACGGGCACGCATTTTAAATTTTATAGATCTTGAAGTAAAATAAAATTTATAGTGATTTTGAAATATTGTCTTTGATCGAAAATTTGTCACCTCAAAATTTGCATAAATACCTAATTCAAATTCAGAAAATTGAGTTTTCACTGTAAACTTTATGCATTTTTCTGTATTGATGCAATTTTAGTTGCACTACTTTTTGAATCGAACTTTTACATGCACTTTTTTGTAGATGAGTTTTTTTATGCGTTTTTTCTACGATTGCATTTTTAGTTGCACTACTTTTTTGGACTGCATTTCAAAAAGGAATTATTGAAAGTCTTTCTTTATTATTGCATGTTTTAATGCAATTCTTTGGGAATGCAATTTTTTTGCATTTTGCAGAAATAAAATTTTTCTTGCCTTATTTTTTTAACTGCATTTCAAAATAATCCCTTAAAGATGTATATTTTAATGCAATCTCAGTGCACTTTTTACAAACACAATTTTTGTTGCACTAAATTTTGAACTGCATTTTTTACACAGTTTCTTTAAGACGCCCTTTTTCGGTGCAATTCTGTATAGATGCAATTTTTATGCATTTTTCTACAGGTGCACTTTTGGTTGCACTACTTTATGAACTGCATTCTAAAATGCATTTTTCAATGCAGTTCCTTACAGATGCAATTTCATGCCCTCCTTTTTTTGCTGCATTTTAAAATGCATTTTTCTACAAATGCACTTTTTGTTGAGTTTTTCTTAAACTGCATTTCAAAAATGAATTTTTAATAGAAATCTTCGTTGCCACAATTTTAACGCACTTTCCTACAGACGTTTTTTCAAACACACTCAATTAAACATCTTTGGAAATTAAATTCATGATATCTGAATGCAAATATTAAAAAAATGTCCCTTTCAAATAAAAATTCAAAACGTTTAATGGACGATTCTGAAACCATCGTGTGCTGGTGAAAACGCACTAACGATCACGCTACCAATGTCAAACAGATTCAAGGTCACAAGGCTATCTGACCTAAATGTGAACGAGCAAGTGATTCTCGACCCTTCGGGTCATCAAAGAGAATTGGTTTGTGCGCCGTTCCGCCGATTATCCGATTCGTATCAAAGACGCTGCAAGTTTTACCGGCAAGACACGAGACACTTAGCGGTCTCGCAGGATGCAGCGCAGGTTCCTCGCGGAATAATTCTCAGCAATGGTCCATTGCCCCCCACCGTCCTATAATCCTTCTCTATAAATGGCCTAGTCACACTCTAACCTACTCGCAGTAAGCTTACACAACTCGCGAATTACGTTCTTTTGCATCTTAGCATTTTCTGTTGCATCTTCAGTGCAGCTGCAGAATCGTCCCTGTTGAGTTGTGCGCCATCCAGCTACAATGGGCCATCTGTCATGATCAGGAAGAGCCAACGGTCCGAACACATCAAGGACATGAGGGACAGATAGTGGTGGGACTTGAGTCTTAGGAATTTTCGTTCAATTGATAATGTGCCATCAGGACATGGCCAAGCTGGCTACGCTGCTGCTCAGTGTGATTGTGTTGTACCTTGTGGGATGTACG
>JAAMPD010001682.1:0-21570 GCA_025266255.1 Trissolcus basalis | reverse complement strand
ATTTTGAATTTTGAATATCTCAATTATTATAGATTTGAAAATTGGTAAAATACAATACAATTTTTATTACAGAAAAATAAATAGTTCTCAAAAAAATAGAATTAATAATTATTAGGAATACTCGCATACTACTATCTTATGCATATAATTTAATTAAAACATTATTTATTATAACAAAAATGAACCTCATTTTATAACAAATAATAGGATAATTGAAGTTATGTTTTCAAAACTAAAAAGTTTCAAAAAATAGAAAATTTACAATATTATAATTATACAATTATATAATTGCAAATTCAAATTTTGGCTCTCAAGAAATCAGCCAATAAGGAAAGAGGAACGAAAGTGAATTTAGCTGAAAGATGCGATCAATCGATAAAAAAGCCAATTCACACTTGTCATCTACTTTTTCTCTTTAGGATATTTTTGAAGAAAAAACTAAGTAAAATTTCATTATAATTCACGTCATCACACTTGTCATAACCTCAATTTAGTGAAGTTACTTGATAAATTTGACAAAATTGACCTTAAATGGTCGTTTAGGTATCGTTTTTTTTATTTAAATGAATTCCTGGTTTAATTTGATGTTATTAAATAAGATTTTTATTCCTAATCTTATTTTCAAGTAGTGATAAAAAATAAAAAACTGTACATTTTGTATATCTGTCTCTTTCTATATCGAATTCAATCAAATGTGCTAAAAAATCATTCATATCTTTTTTAACTTGTCGTTAACCACTATTTTTTTTGTTAATATATAAAAATGCATACAATAAAGAATCATTTAGTGTAAATATCTTTTGTTAATCTTGTAAACCTGTCTCACGTGATAACTACCTTAACGGCAATTGGTTGATCATCAGCCTAACATAAATTTTATTGTGTGTGGCTGCAGAGGTTAGGTTTTAATTTTATCCCTCAAGTCATTGAACGAAAGAAAAAGAGAGGACAACCGTCGATATCGGGTACTAAATCATTTTAGAAATATGTGCTAAGTGACATTAGCATATTTGTCGCGGTGAGATTTTATTTGGTCTTGGCAAGTAGTGCGAAATTGCATGGAGCATGTTCAGTGGTGATTTGAGCGGTGCGCCGTCCGCGGGCGGTCTCACGATTTCAAAATTGGGAGGAATATAAATTGAAAATAATGGTACGGGTGACTTGGTTTGTTTCGAGCAAATGTCGCGTTGTCACGGCAACGGAATCGGTCGCGTCAAAGCGAGATGCACGTGTGCGATTGGCATCTTGCGAAGTCCGACGGGATGGCGGTAGTAAAGCAGCGACGCGCCGCTGTTTAGCGCGATAAGGTGTGCCGAACCGCGGGTGGTGATCACCCACTGCGACTCGACCACTCTAAATTACGCGCGGACAAGGGTTTACGTCTTTATCGGTTATAAATGACTCGACTTTGAATGTATTTTATTGTAACCAACTTTGCCCGAGTCATCAGCTTCCAAGTAATTTATTAATCAAAGGCTACTTTGTTCCTTGTTTAACACGTCACCTAAACACTTGCCAAATGATTTATTTAATCAGCCAAAAATCACTTCTTAAGCATTCGATTTTTTAAATTGAGATTAAAATGTCGATTAACAAATCCATCGAACAACGAAATTGTTAGTTATGATTTTGTTTAGAATTTTTTTGTTTGTTCGTAAAGTAGATTTATTGTCTGTCTATTCCCACGTTTCATTATGTATAAATGCAATTACTCAATGTCAACCGCTTAATCACGACTATTCTTTTGCATTAAGTCATTGAAAGTGAAATGATCTTTCATTTCGTAAACTCAATTCTTCAAAAATTAATTTATAACTGAAAAGTTAATTAACAAAGAAAAAAAAAATTGCGTAATTCAAATCATTGTATTGCAAGCTTAAAGCCAATATTGTTTATGATTAAAATCGAGGACCCATAAACATGTAACTTGTCTTTTTTTTCTTCGTATAACCAACGGATTTTGGTTATTTGTTTTGGGCCCAAACATTAGAAGTATTGTGAATTCTTATATTTTGATTAGTCCCTAAAGAATGGGACAAAACTTGTAATAGACAGATTTATCCTCGTTGACGGATCAATGGGTATCGATCTCTATTGATGTCAAGGACCACTGCGTGGGACTATCGAAATCCTTTTACATCTGACAAAAAGGCCCCGGGCCGATCAGGTGCTATCTGCGCCACTTTTGTAGAAATGTTTGTCTAGCCATTCGACTGGTTCCTCAATAGCTTGTTGACTTAAGTGCGTAACGAATTCATGTTTCAAAACATTCGAGCGAATCCCTCAATGGGCTCTGAGCCACGAATTGTACTTGATCCCTCTCCACGGATTTCGTGCGTCATTATTCACTCCATCTTGAAATCGAAAATCGTTGTGCGAAAAATCCGAGCACCTCCAACAAGTGGATTTCGAGCCCCAATAGGCTTGTCTTTGATATCCTCTGTCTTCATCCCCTGTTTGAAATCAAAATCACCATTTAAAAAAAAACGAATAGGTTTCAAAGATTCTGATTTTGTTGTGATAAACGTCATCATGACTTTGAAGTTATGTTACAATTAAAACAATTACCCATAAGTCTATAATGGAATTTAGATTTAATTAGGTTGTTCATCACAATAGGTTCATTTGATTTCCATTGCACTTAAGTCGTCATTGCATCCAGCATTTTTTTCTTAATATATTTTCAAAAAAAGAGAAAAAAAATTGAAAAAACAAAAGTTATCCGAGTTTTTTGTAGTGTATTTATCAGGATTATCACTAATAATTTCATATTACTCCTAAATTTATTTGAAATAAATTTGATCTAGAATTATCAAGATCAAGTTGTATCAGAAAATTAACTATTCCATTAGTAAATTCACGTTGCAAAATTACTTGTACTTCCTTGGGAACAAATTTATTAGGAATTCATAGGAGATTTTAACACGGGTACTCAATTGTTGTGGTTCTATCAGAAACATCACTGAGAAAAATTTACTTTACAGAATGGAATACAAATTTGTACAAAATATATAAAAGAGGAGTGAGGAAATCACGAATTATGTTCTCTTGGGAATAAATTAATCTGGTATCGAAAAATTGAGGTAAATAATAAAATACACTGAGAGAAAAGAACAATAATTTTTACTATTTAGTAAATATTAGTAAACTATTTAGTAAATTAGGGACGTAAGACATTTTAAAAAAAAAAAAAAATTAACAAACTGTTTGATAAAAAATTGATAGAAACTAACTATAGTAACTAAACATTTGATATAAATCATCCAATTTTGTAGTATCTTTAACTGAACAGTTTAGTAATTTTCATTCGAAATGGCTTATATCCCTAATTTACTGAATAAGACTTGACCTTTTCTCTCAGTATATCAATGCCATTGAAAAAAACCTTGAATAAATTAAACCTACAAATCAGCCTAACCTCTTTATACAATATGCTGAAGGGTAGATGTTTGAACATGGTTTTATATTTCTAAACATTCCAACTGAACGAAATTGTTTTCCAATACCACGCATTTGAGCGCAGAGTATAGAATGCGCGAAGAAGGTTAAAAAAAGGATTTTCGAAGTGTCAGTGTCTCGTATATAATGAAACGGGGGCTTAAGGGTTAAAATGTAAACGTGCAAATTGAAGTTGATGAAATTCGGTATGAAGAACGGTTGGAATGTAGCGCTGGAAACAGCCGCCTACGCTCAGGCTATGCACGAATAACTTGGTATGGATATATACAGACGAACATAAAATTCGCAGCGACGCACGCGGACGGTCGTTTGCGCACAAGAATCACGCACGTAGCATATAATACGCAGACACGCGCGCTTGCATTCACGCATACTCGCCACAAATTTAAACTCACGCAAACCAAATCGGCCCCGGGCTAAACAGCAACTAATGAGAAGCACTCGTAATCGAACGCGGATACGCTCCGAAATCGCGCCACTTACTTTTCTTTTGCAACGTAAATTTTCAATCATCCTAACGATTAATTAGAAAGTTCACGACAAAAATCCAACCAATTGCGTTCAGTTGGGAAAAAACCGGTTGAGCATAGATAATTACTTTTCGCCTTAATATAAAAGCGCATGTAATTTTTTTTTTTTTCAAATTCGGATGTATGATTAAAACATGATTTTTAAAACTGGAAATGTTTCAAGAAATGTTTGGGTAGATAAATCAGAGCAATTGGTGGTATTTTATCAAGATCCATCTTAGATCGCTTTATTGAACTCATTGGATCGAAGCGAGCCCCGACGAGGGAGTCGAAGGAGCGGCAAAATGCGACTGTACACGGCCAGATTCACATAGAGGGCTGTAAACCCCGCCTAAGGCTAAACTCACGTAGACCCTCTGCAAGTTCGGTACTAAATTTGACCCTACGCTGTCAAACTAAAAACCCTAACCAGGTCGCAACCACGTTCCACCATTGTTTATACTCGATAAAAATGTATTCACTAAACAAATCTTTAATAACTCTATTGTTATTCAGCTCTGTCTTCTGTTTTTGTTCAAGGTCTCTAAAAATTTTCATCTGGAAGTCTAGAACCTGGATCGAATCTACAATTTTCTCCATCCACCAGAGGAAATAATGTAACTGACACCTAGTCAGACTGTGGACGTTGCCTATGAAAAATTTCTGAGAAAACAAACACATTAGACGTTGGTAAAACGTTTTTAAAAATTTTTACGATAACTCTAATAACTCACTTAACTTCAATTTTCAAACTTTCACCAACTTTTTAACTGTCGCTTTTGTATAGTTTTAATTTTGTTCTGCTATTAAGATGTCCTGTCTGTAGCCAAGATGGAAGATAATATTGAGATTGAATGTTAGAACCACGGCTAAGGTAATTAAGCTGATGTGACGTATCACAGAGTTAAATTTATCTTAGGAGACACGGAATTGTTTGCACAAATTACAAGTTAGGTCATTTCCGTAGATTATCAGATAATTAGGGTAAGACGGTCATTTCGATTGGGTGGGAATTATCAAGCAGGATACGCCTGCTACGGACCAATAGATAAACACATGCGCAGATTATCTGTCGCTCTGGGGCCTCCTTTATAGGTGTATGCAATTAAACTAGTAATTTCTAACATACATCAGCCTAACTTCGCTCGTGTAATGATGTAGTAGTTAAATTGCATTACATCCAAGTTACGAACTTGCCACATTATGGAACCACCCGAATAAACTTGAGCTTTTTTTCTTTCCTACGAGTAATATTAAATCAGTTAACCATTAATATGTTTCACTTAGTCGCGTACACACTTTGACGAAAAGCCAAGTTGCGGCGGTAGTTGATAAACATGATTCTAAGGGAGCTACTTTGTTTTGTCTCATCCGCGAGTGTTGCTTTTTCCAAGATATTATTACATAAGAAATCCAAATCAAGTTCCAACAGTACACCCAGCTTGCTTCTCTTATGTCTTCACAATTATTCTCTCTTTGGCAATAGGCTGAGAAATGGAACCCTTAGGGGTTCCACTACGAAACCAAACGAGATCATCCCTCTAGGGTTCTCTCGGCCTCTTCATCATCTCACCTATACCCGCAACTTATCCGTTTTTTTTTTCATGTCGTACAAGTTTTAAAAATTAATTTTTTGCGAAAATTTTATTTGTTTGAATCATAGTTTGTATTTCGTTGTTTTTCATAAGACTGTTGAGGTGATGAATATTTCCTATGATATCAAACACTCAACCTTGAATATATATAACATTTTATAATTTTTTTCAGGGTGTGAGCAAAATGGAAGTGCTGACAGTATTCTTGGATTGCAATGATATTCTACTGATTACAACACCTTGCCAGGTACCTAATTTGTTGGCAAAAAACTTTTGAATTTCGACATCGAACTCAACGTTGGGCCAGAAAAAAAGAGGATCGAAATTCGCATTAATAATGAAAAACCCATACCATCATCATTCCATAATCTAACAGTTTAATAAAATTAAGAAACCCATCAGGATGTGAAACAAATAGATACACTGACAATTTTCTTAAACCGCAGCGTAGTAACTGTTCTACCGAGTACAATACCCCATCAGGTACCTAAGTCGTCTACAGACAATTCCGAATCTCGACATTATGAAAACGTCTGCATCAGAGTTATTGACAAACATCGTGTTATGTCCGTACTGATCAAAAAACATGACGACACGCGCCATTTGACAAGTTAGTTTAGAAATCTAAATTTTCAAATGACACCAAAGGTGTGATTTTCATGACATTTTTGATCAGAACACATACATGCATGAAACAAACAAAACAAAAAACGAATCCCATCGGAAGCTGTCGAATAACGTAGCCTCCATCGCGTAGATGCTGATACGATGGACTCGAAGTGGTATACGATTGTGAAATTTGTAGTTTCGGGTTTTGCGCACTGGGGAATCAATGATGTCGGGTACAGGGACGTGCGCCTGCGCCGTCACGGGTCTGATTGAAGTGGATCGGGGGTGGATGTGCGTGGGCACGACGAAAACACCGTCGTCGTCGAAGGAGAAGCGACGCGTCGCGCGACTGGAGGCGGTACCACACCCCCTAAGGGCTGAAAGCGGGGGCGCCGCGGCGCCTCGAGCGCAGTGCGACGTCGCGACGCGCCACGTGCGGTCCTGCTGCGATTTTCCGCCAACTGTCCCAAAATTCGACGCTTTCAAGGTCATTACGCGCACTTGACCCCGGGGTTACAACGAGATGGTCCTTGCCATGTGGAGTTGTTTGCCATCTTTTCGCCACAATACGCGAGCCTTCTGATTAAATAGCCGTGCGAGAGAGTGGGAGACCGCGCGCGCGAGAGAGAGACACCCGGAGATGGCCCATCGCGTGGGGCACACTCACGCTAGTGTAGCAAGACGCGCGTGAATTAGCTACCCACCGTGTACCACGTGCAACTCGCTTTATAGTTAACAGATTCGCGGATGTGAGTGCCCACCTCCATGACCAGACGAAACTTTGGGCCCGTTTTCATGAAGGGAGGTCTGTGTAACAAAATTGTGATAATTTGTGTCGCGTTCTGTGCAACTGTGACTTTTTTTTATCTCCCTGACGTTTCTGTGACGTTCCAACTTATTTATTTTTATTTGTCTTGATAGTGAGAAAAGGGATTTTACGAATCGTAATTTTACTATGAATTCTAGTTAACTTGTGACTGGACTGCCAAACGCTAAATATTAATATTGACTTTTTTTTACTATGTAATGAGTACTTATTGAATTATTCGTCGTGGTTTTTCATCAGAATTTGAGTTATTATGATATGAAAAAGAAAAAGAATTGATTGAACTTGAAAATTGCCTTGCAGTTATCGTGAGAAAAGTGCGAACGTATAAATAATTTGCATAATTGAATAAGTTTCGAAATTTAATCAATGATTAAACGCAGGAAAAACAGCCGAGGGAAGGAAAACGGTACGCGGCGGAGATAAAATAAAGTTGCGGCAAAAGACAACCGCGCGCGGGCAGGGAAAGTTTTCGTTCGGCGCGCTCTCTTATTTCCTTTTCATTTGCGCAAGTATTTGCAATTGAAAAACGGCAGTGGCACCTCTGGGAGCCGTATTTAACTTTGTTCAACTGAATTCCCTTTCTGCTGATGAAACGCCCTCGGGACTTGAAACGCATCTTCAAAGCCGATTGTTTCCATTTCCCGTTTTTTTATTTTTTTTTTTCTAAATTTTTCGTCCCCGCTGATCTACAACAAACACATTTATATTGACAAACAATTGATCCTATTTTGTTTAACAATTTTTGTTTTTGCCCCCTCTTCTTTTTGACGTTCAGACAACAGTGCAATTCATGGACAATTCTGATTGATTTGTTGCAGAGACATTAACGGGCTGAAAAACGAAAAACAAAATGAGACCGTTTGACTTAGTGGGCTCGTGAACTGAGAAATAAGTTAGCGTCACGGAAGAACTATCAGAATAATTCAGGAGAACGATTCCATTACGACACTGATCTCGAACAACGACATGTCTTACTTGGCTTTGGATACCAACGCTTGGCAGGTTAGATTCTTTTTTCTTCTGTCATTTTTATAGATTGCTTGAATTGGTACTTTTCTCCCCGTCGGAAAACAATTTCTCTTTTAAAAACTTTTAGAGTTCTTTTAGCGCTAGATTTAAATTTTATCTTGTATTTTTAAGTGTTAGAAATAAAGAGGGTGGGGGTAATTTTCACATAAAAAAATAAAAAGAGTAGGGATAATCAGGACGCGAGAAAATAAAAAGAAAGAAGTGGGGATAATTAGGGCGCGAAAATATGAAAAAGAAAATTAAATTTGTATCGTCAGAATTTTTCAACCTTCAGAAAAACAAAGAGTGGGGATAATTAGAGTGGGAAAATAAAAAAAAATTTAAATTTCGAATCGTTATAGAAAATGATTGGTTATAAAATTCGGGTAAGATGGTTTATGAAATTGAAAGGAATTTGAATAAGTGAAATTGATGTATGAATGATGGTTGGCGAAATCGAGTGTAGGTATATAAGCTATTATTTGGTAAGTGACTCTTTTGAGATGCAAGTCTTAGAGATAATGCGATTATTGCTAGCTTAGCTATCGAAGCCGAAAGCTCGGAACTAAGTAAATTATCTTCCGTGAATTGTAAAGACACACCAGCCTCTCGAGAGCTACTCTTAAATGGAGTATGAATATTTATGCACGTGTATTAACTCGGACTGGATTAAGATTTCATTTATACGGTAGTGCAAATTTCCCAGGATTCAGCTTGAATTTGGACGTTTGAATTTCTGTATTGTTAACAAAGTGTAGGTTCAATTTAAATCAAATTAACAACTCATTCGATCATTTAAGAAATGTTTTTTTTTTCAGTTTTTAATTTTATAATTTTTGAAAATTAACAAGTAGTTGAAATGATTGTTCAAAAAACCTTTTGATTAATCTTTCATCTTCAAAATATTTTGACGGAGAAATTTCGATGTTTGTTTTTCTCATTCAGGTTCGATGAATTATGCCCATGCAAATTCAAGTCGATTCGGTATAGTTGAGGCGATTAGTTACGCAAATTATTCATCCGCGATAATGATCTATACTCAGATACATACCGTTTTCAAAACGAAATTTCAACTTCTTTTTTCACTTCTTTTTCACATTACTTTCTGTTCACATCGTTATTTTTTTGTACCAACTTTTTTTTTTTTGATCATTTTTATATGGTTTTGAAGGAAACGTTAATTTTTTTTTATTTGATCGAATGGTGCAAAAAAGTTATATCGCATTTTTTGTGGAAGAAAAAAATGGTCCGGTATAGGAGAAAAGGTTCTGACGAATTTGTCACAGTATGGTTAGTGGAAACTGTCCCTTAGCAACCGCAGGAAATTGCGTGCGACGAAACCGGAAATATGGGGCTCGGACGAGGGAAACAAGATCATTTAATGCCAATGGAAGTAAATTGTTACTTGATTTCAGCGACCGTTCAAACTTGATCTACTTTGGACACAAGTTATAACTACATAAGTTCAACAAATTTGCATCACAAGTTCATAAGAAATGTACCCAACTATATACAACTGTTGTTATTCCTCGAAAACAAAATTTTTTCCTTCACCTTACAGAAAGTGCATCATAAGTGCATTTTAATTTTAGAATTTTATCTTTCTACAACCTCAAAAAAAAAAAACTAGTATAAAAAATTGCATCGAAAAGTGCATCCAAAACCAAACTTTGTTTCTTTTCAATAATTTCATTGAAAAATTGCATAAAAAATTTCAACCCAAAAGTGCATCCCAAAACAAAAGTTGTTTTTCAATAATTTCAAAAACTGCATAAAAAAGTGCATCGAAAAAAGTGTTTTTTTTTCAATCAAAAAAAAAAAAAACTGCATAAAAACGTGCATTCTGAAATTGCATTCATAGTTTTTATTATTGAAGAAAAAAAAATTTTTTTTTTTTCATCGTGAAAGTGAAATTGTGTTTTTTTAAAACCTATTTGAATGATCAATTTTTGGTCAATCAGAACACATTTCGAGTGGTAGTTGAGAATCCATCAATTTCTGAATGTTTGCGAGAAAGCACTCGAGATAAATCGAAATAAATAAAGCCGAGTTAACAGTCAAGTAGATAACCAACGTAGCTCCCACGTCGTGAAGGAATATATTGTATCATGGTTATTCGCACATGAGCCCTCCGCGGTCGCTATGATTCGGTTTTCTGTGGGAGAGCAAAAGTATTAATCCGTAGTCGCGTGCTCCCTTGTTATTCCTAGCAGAGACACAGACTGTCACTCAGCGCCTCGGTCACGTGACAAGTTCGTGCTTTATTGGAATACGTGTAAATACTACCTCTCCCCCCCCTCCCTACCCTGAAAAACGCAATTTCATTCGTACATCTCTCACGGACGAAAATATATCCGCTAAAATATATTTTATTATATTTATTGCCGCTTTTTATACATTTTTTTTACAAAATATATTATATATTTCATATCAATATATGATATGATATTATCAATATATTGACAATATATGATCCTTTTAACTAGGGTTTGTTTATATTTTTTTTATAAATTCGTTTATATAAATTTATAAATTTATAGATTGGCTGAAAATGATATATTGTTGATATTTATTGATAATATATGGACAATATATGATTCTTTTACTAAGGTTCAATTATATTTTCTTTTTATAAATTCCATTATATAAATTCATAAAATTATAAAATATCTATATTTATAATCTATAATTATAAGTTTATAAACCCGCACGGACGAAAATATATTATCAAAATATAAACGAAATATATTTTTCGTATAGAAAATATATTCCGGCAATAAGTATACTAAAATAGAATATATTTTGGCGGATATATTTTCGTCCCTGAGGGAATGTATATAAAGGAATTTAATAAAAAAATATGAACGAACCCTAGTTAAAAGGATCATATATTGTTAATATATTGATAATATCATATCATATATTGATCATTTAATTCAAATATTTTTCGTACATCAACTATATTATTGGCAATATATCAGCAATTTTTAGAAACAATTAATATATTGTCTATATATGGTCAATCTATTGTCAAATATTGAAAATATATTTATAATACATGGTCAATATATTATTTTGGAAATAATATATTGTCAATATATGTTTTATATATGGACAATATACGATTCTTTTTACGAGGGAAATATTATACTTATTGCCAAAATATATTTTACACACGAAAAATATATTTTGTTTACATTTTCAAGATATATTTTGGTTCGTGCGGGATCTCTGTCCGATTTCTTTTTTTAAATTTTGCAGCTCACTAAAAACCAAAAAGAATCAAATTTTGATGTCCAATTTTGATGCAATTTTGTTGCAATTTTGAGTGCACCGAAAATTGCATCATAAAATGCATTTGTTTTTTAAATTTAGCCAAGTGGTTTTTAATATCGTTAATTAACAGTGGTTTATTGCCAGTTGGGATGAATTTTTGGTTGAATTTTTAAATTGAAATATGACTAATGACGGAACTCTCAAATCAATTTAAATATAAGTATATTTAGTATATCAATATTTGAAACGGGGAGCACAATCGGATAATCAAATGCATAAGCGAGACCTGAGCTTTGTTGCGAAAGGGTACTGTTTAATTAGCTGATAATGCAACGGCGCAGTTTACTTTTGGTGTGCACACTCGTTCGAAAGCCAGTCGAATGTCCAGACACAATGTTTGAAAACGGACATTTTGTTCCGCGCGGGCACAGTTTTCTATAATGCACGAGGCAAATCGCCCATTCAAGGGGCACCGCCGTCGACCTACTTCAAAAATTTATCTCTTCTTTGTCTCACCAATCGCAGCCAGACACGCAGCGAGAAAAAAAAGCAAACACTCCACTGGCGCATGATATGCCCTCAGATTTGTTACACTTTTGTTTAATTTTAATTCGCTGAATTTTTCAGTTCCCTTTTCTATTTATCAATTGCTATTCTAAAAGAGAGAAAAAAAAAGAATTTATTTCTAGACATATAATTATATATATGAATTCATGTTGGGATCCATATATGAAATTATGTATGTGGATAAATATGAGAATATGAATCTGTATATTGAGATGAATATATGATATGAATTTATATATGAGGATCAATATAGGGATTCATATTCACATATTTATCCACATATATATGATTATATTATGAATCCATGTCGGGGTCCATATATGAAATTATATATGTCGATGAATATGTGAATGTAAATCCATAGATTCAGATGAATATATAGATGTGAATTTATATATGAGAATCAATATAGAGATTCATATTCACATATTTATCCACATATATATGATTATATATTATATGAATCCATGTTAAGATCCATATATGAAATTATATATGTGGATAAATATGTGAATATGAATCCATAAATTCAGATGAATATATGGATATGAATTCTCATGGTTGGAGGTATACATGGATCCATATATGAATATGCATGAATTTATGGATATAAATTCATACATATGATTGGATGTGTGGATGAATATGGATTATATATTTGTATCATTATATACATGGATCCATATATTTTTATAGATGAATATATGGATAAAAATTCATATATATAAATGGATATATAGATAGATATGAATCTATATATTCGTATCAGTATATAAATGCATCCACGTATTTTTATAGTTGAATATACGGATATGAATTTATATATATGAATTTGAATATACGAATAGACATATATGGATATGGAGACAAAGAATGCAATTTTTCGAAAAATGCAGTTTGCAGATGCACTTTCTTTAAAGTTGATAATAAATTTGAAAATCTGATTCTTGAAAAAATGCATTCCATAGATGCAACATCTAAAGAGTGCATCACATAGAAAGTGGATCTATTAAAAATGCATCTTTAAAAGTCCACTTTTAGAAAGTGCATCCCAGATGCATTTTTCAATCACCGGCTGATAAAATTGCAACAATCACCAGCAATTTAAAGTGCATAAATGTGCGCATTTTTAATCTCTCAATTCTTTTCCAATATCTCGTTGAGTAAACATTTTTTCGACAAATTTCCTTCCACTTTCCACTTCATTCATTTTTGAACTTCCACTTTCAAACTTTTTCAAAAAAGTGCATAATAAAATACATTGCCCAGCATGAAGAAAAAATAAACATACAAAAATGCATCCCGAATCGTATCAAAGATTAATGACCAAATGTTGAAGCTGGAAAAAGAAAGAGAGGAGAAAAAAAAAGGTTTCAAAATTGGTCAAAGCTAACGGAATTATTGTTCGAATGTCGTTCGAAATTGGCTGTTTTGCATGAGCGCTAGGAACAGTTGGCTGGTAGATCAAAAAAGTCACCGCAGTTTAAAATTGTCGCGTGGGGGGTAGTTCCTTGGATATTACAGTATCCATGGCCGGGTACAGGGGAGGACCTGTAAAAGGGTACGAGGGTCCGCAGACGAAAAATAAATGATCGTTGAATTAGGATAATCAAGAGCCGGTGCGTTTCTCGCGGGGGAAAAATATTCTTGGCGAAATTGCAGAGAGGGACTCCAAATCGCATTTCAATTTCTATTTTGGTTTGAATTAACCGCCACGCTAACGATCAAAGGGTACAGAGAGCTTCGTTTCATTCAATTTTGAAATGAAAAAAAAAAATTTTTTTTACAAAATTAATACATTTTGTGTTTAAATTCATATGAGCCATGTTCGAAGAATAACGAAATAAATGCACTTTTTGGTAATCAGGTTTTTAAATTGCATAGAAAATGCACTTTTTGGAAAATTCGATTTTAAATTGCATAGAACATGCACTTTTCGGGAATCACATTTTTGAATTGCATAAAGAAATGTACTTTTTAAAATTTTCATTTTTAAATTGCATAGAAATTGCACTTATTGGGTATCGCATTTTTTAATTGGCATAAAAAATGCACTTTTTAGACGTTCCATTTTTTAACTGCATAGACATGCACTTTTTGGGAATCGCATTTTTGAATTGCATAAAAAAAAACAATTTTTGGAAAATGCATTTTCCACTTACATAGAAAATGCACTTATTGAGAATCGACTTTTCGAATTGCATAAACAAATGCACTTTTTAGAAATTCCATTTTTGAATTACATAATAATTGCACTTTTTTGGTTTTTGATTTCATAGAAAATGCACTCTTGTAAAATTGTATTTTTGTCTTGAATAGAAATTGCACTTTTTGGAAATTGTATGTTTGAATTGCATAAAAAATGTGCTTTTTAGAAATTGCATTTTCTAATTGTATAGTATATGTATTGCATAGTATATAAATGCACTTTTTGCAAAATGCATTTTCAACTTGTATAAAAAATGCACGTTTTTTGGTAATTGCATTTTTCAATTTCATAGGAATTGCACTAATTGGAAAATGCATTTTCAACTTTTGAAGAAAAAGCACCCTTTTTAAAAATTGCATTTTCGAATTGCATAGAAAATGCACTTTTGGAATTGCGTACAAAATGCACTTTTGGAATTGCATACGAAATGCACTTTTGGAAATTACATTTCGGAATCGCATAAAAAATGGCCTTTTTATAAATTTCATTTTCGAATTGCATGAGGAAATGTACTTCCTGAAAAACGCGTTTTTAAATTGCATGAAAAATGCACTTTTTGGTAATTGCATCTTTGAAATTCATAGAAAATGCACTTTTGAAAAACTGCACGTTTTTAAAGCACTGTTTTTTTCGTGTACATTCGGTTACATGATGTTGATAAAATAAAAATAAGAATTGCGTTTGTTTGGATGAAAATAAAATTGTAAAAGACGAAAAGAAAACGAAAGGAAGAAAAGAAGTTAATAAAAGCGCAGTCATAATAGGACTGCTCTTGCCGTTTGATTACATTCCATTAGCAGGTGAATAAATGAAAGTCGGGCCCTCGGCCGAGTTGAAAGAAAGCCCCGTGTTGTTCATCTCGGTTCGACTTGTTCATCTTTGGATCCGCGAAAAGAGGTGCGGGCAGGTGCGATACGCCGCGTTATTTCGAGAGCGTACGATAAAGAATTCCTTGACAGTTGTAATTTCATAATAAACGATCGAACGTATAAAGTACCCGAACGTAAGGCAGGCCGCCCCTTTGGACAAAAAATTAATCTAGTTTGTCATAACGTGGGCGGTTTGCTTCAAAGTGCCGCTAATGAGAAAAAGTCCCGGCTGAAGTCTTTCTTATTTGTCAATGCGATCAGACTGATCACCGCCTTCTCCATCACCCCGAAACCCATCCTTTGTTCTTATTCGCTCTTTCAACCCGACTCCACAATTTTATACTCCAATTTAAAAATACAAAATAATTAAAAATCGTTCTTCATTTTGTCGTATCGAAAAATTGCATTCTCTAATGCACTTTTGCGATGCAGTTTGATGTCCATTGAAAGTGCACTTTTGCGAGACTTTGGAAAAAATAATTAAATGTCTTGATTTTTCAACACTTTGAACAATACATGATTATGAAAAAGTACATTTTTTAACGAACTTCGAAAAAGTGCATTTAAAGTACAATTCGAGGAGAAAGTTTATTTTATATGCATTTTAGTAAAACAGTTCATTTTTAGTATAACTTTTTGAAAGTGAAATTTGTAATGAAAATTATAAAAAATTTTTTTGAATTATTTATTTGAATGGAATTTTGAAAAATTTTTCTAATAAAATACATTTCTCATAAAATTGCATTTTGTATGCAATATAAAAATGTGCACATTTGGATAAATTTAGTAAAAATTTTGAAAATCATTCTTGAACTTTCCAAAAGTGCATTTTATATGGCCTATAAAAAGTGCATATTGGAATGAGATTTTCTAAAATTCTTATTTTAACATCATTTGCGAAAATTTAATTTTGAATGAATTATTGAAAATTATTTAGAATTATTTAAAATTTTTCATGCACTATGAAGAAAATGACTATTTAGATGGAATTTGCGAATGCATTTTTCAAAAAATATATACTAATTAATATTTTCCCAAACTCGTTTTTATTTTCAGTATGCTTGTTGAAAATGCATTTATGTATGCACTTTATCAAAAAAAAAAAAAAAAAAAAAAAAAACATCTCTCATGCACAACAAAACATTTTTATTGATAATTCTCAACTTTCTTTTCCATTTCCATTTGATTCACAAAATGCATAACAATGACTGCATCTTTATTATGCACTTTTGACAGATGCATCGAAAAATAATAATTTCATATCTCGAAATTATAAACAAAATTCATTCTCCGTTTCATATATTTTCATTCGTTTTTTAGTCGCCACAAATAACTATTCCCTAGTAAAAATGATCGTATATTGTCCATATATAAAACATATAATATATTATTTGAAAAATCATATATTGACCATATATTGACGATATATTATTTTTAGCAAATTATATATTGTTCATACATTGACAATAGATTGTTAATATATTGTCAATATACTTTCATATGTTGATAATATATCGATCATATATAAGTTTAAATATGAACTATATATTGGCCATATATTAACAATTTTTGAAAACAATCAATATATTGTCTATGTGTGGTTAATATATTGTCAAAATATGTTTTATATATGAGCAATATATGATCCTTTTCACTAGGGATATTATATAATATATTGCCAATATATATAATCTTTATGCGAAAAATACTCAATTATTTATGGTCAATATATTGTCCATATATTGACAATATATTGACTATCTATTGTCAATTTTTGAACAATATATAATTTGATGAAAAATAATATATTGTCAATCTTCTAATAATATATGGATAATATATCATCTTTTTCACTAGGGTTTAACTGAGAATTGATTTTTCATTGTTTCATTATTGTTTTTATAGTCAAATTGACATCATAGTGGATTGCGAAATTGAAAATGCATATTTTTTTGATTGTTGTTCTGATGAATTTGTAGGCAGGAAAATGGACTGTGGAGGATTCAATTGTGGACAGGAATAAGATTTGGTGGACCGACGAGGCAGGGTCGAACAGTTTAGACGACACTAACGCTTCAGAGGATAGATAGACACTGGGGCGAAGGGAGTCTATTTCATGCTTAATTTGCCAAACTCGATTTCACCGGCAATGTTATCACCACCCTTGTGCAAGTTGCTTTTTTCAGCTCCGCTTCGAACCGTCACCAGCCGCATTGTTCATCTTCCAAACTGTTTGTTTATCACTGGCAAAACATTCATCAAACATAAAAATCAAATTAACATGAAAAAATATCGTGGAAAAAAATACAACATTGTTCAGGAACAAACAATATGAAAATTTAAAATGAAATTGAGATTAATATAAAATGATAATTGGAATGAAACATGAATTCGAATAATTTGAATGATAATTTAATAATTTAAATAATGATTTGATAACAATTTAAATGAAATGTTAATTGTAATTATAATTTGGTTATTTAATTTAATTTATTTATCGAATAAAAAAAACAAAGAAGGAAATTTTCATTAAAATTGTGTAATATAAAAAGAAGCAAAAATGCACTTTTTTGATTCAATGAAAAATTAAAAAAAATTAATTATAATTTGACAAAAAAGTTACAAAATGATGAATAATTAAATTCATGATAAGTTACAACTGTTTGTTTTAGGTTTGAAACAATACAAACAAGATTTCGATTGTTTTTCAAACGAAATGAGAGGGGAAGAAAAAAGTCCGGGTGAACGGTCGAGGAAAGAAAAAGAAGGAATAATTATATTCGTAGGAACAAATTTGGAAATGAAAAATGAACATTAATTCAACGCGTGCTATGGAATTGAAGAAAGGAAGTGCCCCGGGGCTTGTTCATCCCGAAGACGAAGTCAGTTGAAATTATGTAAAAGATGGAAACTTGATCATAGAATGTAAAAGAAGCAATTTCGTTCGAATTATTAGCATCAAAGCTTGCCTTGGAAATCATGAAAGTCGAATCAAAATGTTCTATTAAAATTGTTTGCGCATCAAGAGAAATAAGAATTTTTCATATTAAATTGTTGCTTTTTTCTGTTACAATCAAACGAGTGTGTTTTTTAAAAACAAAAAAAACCATTTGTTTGTATAAAACTGAATTTTCATTCCAAAATGCAGTGTAATATAAAAAATGTAATATAAAAAAACATAAAATATATAAAATTGTTAGATATTATTAATATCCAAAAAATATTAATGTCTTTTTATATCAAAATATTTCTAAAGCATGTAATTCATTTTAAAAATGCAATTTCCAAAAAGTGCATTTTTATGCAATTCAATATATATATGATATATGATCAAAAAGATCATATATTGTCCATATATTATCAATAGATTGACAATATATTATTTTTCATAAAATCATATATCGACAATATATGCCAATATATTGACGATATATTGATATTTTTCAATATGTTTCATATATGGACTATATATTAGCTATATATTAGCAATTTTCCAAAAAAATCAATATATTGTTCATAGATTGGCAATATAATGTCTACGTATAGTCAATATATGATTTTTCAAATAATATATTGTCAATATATGTTTTATATATGGACGATATATGATCCTTTTCACTAGGAAGCAGTTATTATGAAATTCAAAAAAGCAAATTCCAAACAGTCCATCTTGTATGAAGTTCAAAAATGCAAATTCCAAAAAGTGCATTTTTTATGCAATTCAAAAATGCAGTCTATAAAAACAGCAGTTTTTATAGACTGTTTTCTATAGACTTGTTATAGATTTTATTAAAAAAAATTAATAAATTGAAAAACGAAAATTGTTCAAAAAATATCAATCATATTGAAAACCAAAAGCAAAACAAAATAAACTACAAAAAAGAAGCAGAAAATGTTTAACAAATTATCATGCAAATTGAAATTAATCAGCGAAAGAGAAAAAAAAATCGAAAAGAATGAAAAAAAGGGTTAAAATTAAAAAAGTGAGAAAAAAAATGGCGAGGCACATCAGCACGTCGAAAAATCTTTTGTTTGTAATGCCCTTGTCCCGGGTTGTCGTGGCTCGTCTTGTGCTCGGCTTCTTTAGGGATCTAATATCTCGTAGCTCCAATTAGGTTTAAACTTCTCGTCCGTCCATCCGCGTTTTCGACTCGTTTCGCTCGCCCATTCCACCGGCTTCATTAACAAACGCCGTTGCATTTTGTTTTTCTTCGCCATCGAATATAGAGCCCGCTTTTAATAACTCGCGGCTCGCTAAGATTTATTATTTTCAGGCCACGTTACCGGATAACTCGTCGTACGGCCTTCCTTTTTTCATCGCCAATTCCACCCCGGATAATCAATTCCTTACTTCGTTTTATCTTTTGCATTTCAATCGGTCCTCCTTTTTCTTTCGACTTTTTTTTATCATTTCCTTTCTTTCCCTTTTTTTGTCTTCCTTTTTTTAACAACGATAAAATTGTTCCCTAGACTTGACTCGTTGCTGTCACTCAATTTCGTTGAATTCGAACGGTAACTCGACTGGTTCGCCTTGTTTGATGAAATAAATTGTCTTATTATAATTATTTTCCTATGGCTGTTTCTGTTCTTTCGGGTTTGGATGTTTTTGTAATGAAAAAATAGGGTTTGAAAATTTGATTTTTGGATGCACTTTTTGGAACTGGCGTTTTGAATGAATTTTGATAGAGTAAATTTTGGAGGCACTTTTTTTGTTGCACTTTTTGGGAATTTCATTTTTGAATTGTATATGAATAAATGCACTTTTTGGGAATTAAGTTTTCAAATTGCATAGAAAGTGCACTTTTGTGGAATTGTATTTTTGACTAGCATAAGAATTGCAATTTTTAGAAGTTTCATTTTCGAATAACATAGTAAATGCACTTTTTGGTAATTGCATTTTTAAATTGCATAGTATATGCACTTTTTGGAAATTGCATTTTTAAATCACATAAAGAATGTACTTTTTAGAAACTTCATTTTTGAATCGCATAGTAAATGCACTTTTTAGAATTTTCATTTTTGAATTGCATAGTAAATGCACTTTTTTGAAATTTTATTTTTGAATTGAATTGTAAATCTACTTTTTGGTAATTGCATTTTTTAATTGCATAGAAAATGCACTTTTTGGGAATCGCATTTTTGAGTCACATAAAGAATGCACTTTTTAGAATTTAATTTTTGAATTGCATAGTAAATGCACCTTTTAGAAATTTCATTTTTGAATTGCATAATAAATGCACTTTTTAAAAAATTCATTTTTGAATTGCATAGAAAATGCACTTTTTAAAAATTGAATTTTTAAATTGCATAGAAATGCACTTTCTGAAATTTCATTTTCGAATTGCATCTAATAAACAGACTTTTTGGTAATTGAATTTTTGAATTGCATAGGGAGTGCACTTTTTAAAAATTGCATTTTTGAATTGCATAGAAAATGCACTTTTTAAAAATTGCATTTTTGAATTGCATAGAAAATGCACTTTCTGAAATTTCATTTTCGAATTGCATATAGTAAACAGACTTTTTGGTAATTGAATTTTTGAATTGCATAGAAAGTGCACTTCTGTGGAATTTTATTTTTAAATTGCATAGAAAGTGCACTTCTGTGAAATTTTATTTTTGAATTGCAGAGGAAATGCACTTTTCAAAAATTGCATTTTTGAATTACAAGGAAAATTTAATTTTCACAGATAGCATATGCAATAATAAATAAAATATTTTCTAATTGCACCAGAGATGCATTTCTGTAAAAATGGCGTGTATCCAAATTTTGAAAAATGGTATGTTTGTCTTTTATAATGCAGTTTTAATTTTGAGACGCACTTTGGATTGCAATGTTTTTGAATGCGAATTGATGTTGAGCGAGGGTTTATAACTCACGTCAGGCAGGTAATTAGCCGCTTTTGGCCAGCTGTAATGGACCCGCGATGAGCGAGACCCTTAACTTATTTAAATGAACCGGTAACCCATGTCCATGTCCGGCGATGAGCCAGACGCGAGGCAATATAGAAAAACCATTTATAAGCCACTATTTCGGGGGCATCGTTGTCTCCTCTTCTTTTCTTCTCTTTTCTCCCCCCCCCCCTCGGGTTTTTAATGCGATTCAATATGGATTCGTGAAAAAAAGGTCCGCGTTTCTTGTTTTTCGTTTCAATTTATGAAATAGTGGCAAACGAAAAGGAGGGGCGCCCATTCGATTAGAACTCGAGCGGAGACCATAAAGGGCAGATATTGATTTTATGTTGAATTGCGTAAAAGTGTGATTTGAATTTTGATTGCGGATCGAGCAGAGATCGCGTAACTGGATAGTGCACGCTTTGCCTGGCGCACAAGGGTCCTTCAAGTAACGCTTACTCGACTGCAAAATTGAAGGAATATACGTTTTTAGATGGATCCCGAACCCCTCACTCGGTACCTCTTTTTCTTTCAACACTTGCATTAACATATATATCGTGAAATCTGGAAGGATACATTTTTGATTCGTCACATTTTTGGTTCCAGTTTTTTTTACTCTTTTCAAATATTGTAGCAATTTTATTGAAATTTGTAATTAGTGCCAACATTTTAAATGATGTCAAATGATAAAGTGCGTTTGAGAATGAAATTTGCAAAAACTGCAGTTTGTATTTTTTTTTTTTTT
>JAAMPD010001681.1:0-21542 GCA_025266255.1 Trissolcus basalis | reverse complement strand
GAATGAGAGTGAATGAGAGTGGACCAGAGTGAATGAGAGTGAATGAGCGAGTGAATGAGAGTGAATGAGAGTGAATGAGAGTGAATGAGCGAGTGAATGAGAGTGAATGAGTGAGTGAACGAGAGTGAATAAGAGTGAATGAGTGAGTGAACGAGAGTGAAAGAGTGAATGAGGATGAACGAGAGTGAATGAGCGAGTGAATGAGAGTGAATTAGTGTGAATGAGAGTAAACAAGAAAAGGAAGGAGAAGTAAGAAATTGAAAAAAATCAGTTTAGAAGTGAATTGAAAAAACCTAGAAAAGTAAACGAAAATTAATAAGCAATCATTTATGATTTTACACCGTTTTTATAATAATAAAGAAATACATTTTTATTTAAAAAAAAGAATGAATGAGTAAATTTTACAATTTTAAATAAAAATAACAAAAATAACATAAAACAAAAGGGCTCTCTCTCTCTCTGTTGGTACGTACGAACACATGTTTTTTTGTTCGGTCCTGCAAATTTTCAGTTTTATTTGTTTATTATTTTGAGTTTGATATCGTGGCATATTGCAAATTGGTTGTGAGAACTTGAGCCATAAATTATATATGCATTTTGCACACATTTCTACAAATTACTCAGAGAAAACTGAAAAATCGCACACACTTGTCATACATAACCTCAAACCGGCACACTTCTCATCCTTTCCGTTTGAGTTTGATATGTTTCAGAATATATGTTCTGAAACACTCAGGTGTTTGAAATAAATTGATTATTTATTTCAAGCTCTCTTCTGAGTGTTTTATTGGAACATTTTCGACATTCCTGTTCTTTTGAAAATCTGAAAAATTTTCCCTGGACCGGGGCCCCGAGATCATCGTTTCGACCCTGAGGGGAGCTGGGTGCTATCCTCGACTAACTACGGCCCTGAACCTGATTGGCACCCCATCTACAACTGAGGTGTACTCAGATCTGCATTATCGACTATCGATCCACGGTTGATAAATCCATCACGCCATCTACAACTTTGGTGTAGTAATGATTATCGATTGATACTTCGGAAATCAGAGATATCACGTGGGTCAACTGTCAGCTGTGATCTTCGAGTGTTATTGTTCCTGTTGCTGAAGTTGAGTGCACAATAGATGAATGCAACTCTTAGCTTCCATTTACTGGATTGTGTACTGCCCTATTTTCGACAACGAGCTGGCCTGATGTTTACAACTTGCTTGCTGTGGTGTCAGTAAAACCAGCTGTCAACGGTGTTTCTCAATTGCAATTGTTCTTATCATCGAATCTGTGTGCATATGGAATGAGTGTTGTTCTCCAGTCTTCTTGTATTAGAACATATGCTGTTCTGGACTCACCCACGTATCAGTTCACTATTTATTTATTTATTATTTTTCTGTCTATTTATTATTCTCAGTACTTATGATTTGTGATTGACTCTAGTCCACATACCTTTTACATATATACATATATTTATTTATCTTTTTTTTCTATTTCTTTATTTATTTGTCTATTTAATATCTATTTATTTATTTATTTACTAATTGTTTATTCATATAGCCTATTGTGATATTTATCTCTTTTATTTATATCTGGTTAATTTCGTTTATTATTTATTTATTTATACACATTTTAGTATTACGATGCCGATCAACTGTTCGAAATGCAAGAAGAATATAGCTGGAGACGTGTATGATTGCGCTGTATGTAGTGGGTGTTTCCACCCGGGATGTGCGGCACCGGTCACAAGTGATTTTTATGGTCGCAATATGGATAGTTGCAGAAAATGTGCAAATGAGGAAGTTAAGAGAAAGCTGGCGCTCCCGAAGCAACCGAATGTATCTCGTGTTACCGTGTCACCTGCTACGCTTACTGTATCGCCTTCGCATGTACAATCCGACCCTTCAGGAATCAACCCTGTGGATGCTGGAAATGCAGTGGTAAACAATGATCCTGATCAACTTGCATCTCTTGTACGATCTGTGATTGCCAAAGTGGCCTGCCTACCTGACCTCGTGGCAAAAATAGATAGCGTTGAATCAAAATTGAGTGACATTTCAAAAATTAACACAGAACTTAGCAAAATGAACGGAAAATTAGATGCATTTATAAACAAGTGTAATGTTAATCGCCGGAATATAGAATCTTCGAATCTCGATGTCAAATCGTTAGCCGAACGCGTATCGACGTTGGAGTCGGTTGAGAAACAATCTGATAGACAAGTAACTATAGATCGAAATGCCATTAAACGAGACCTTGAATTCTCAATGAATCGGCTTAGCAAAATTGTAATTATAGGCTTATCACCAACTCTTCTGAAAAACAAACTTGATACTTTGCGAAAAATTTCTGTACTCATAGGTGTAAGCTTCGATGAATGGCATATTACACTTGTTCGCGAGATCCGTCCTAAACGTGTCGGTACAAATCTACTGCTGATTAGATTCGTATCCCCGGTATTTAAGATCGACTGGCTCAAAGCCAAGCGCACCAAAGGTGATATTAAATGTTCTGACGTCTTGCAGGGCCAGCCTGATAGTCTTGTTTACTTGAATCAGCGTGAGACGGTGGAAGAGAGACGACTTTTGTTTGAAGCCAAAAAGTTTACTCGCGAACAGAATTTTCATTCTTGCTGGATGACCGACGGAAAGATATTCTATAGAAAGTCTGCAGAGGGTCGACGTTTTGTTTTCACTATGAACTCTACCCGTACTGTAGTATCCAACATGGAAGTTGATTTGTCCTCCACATCCAATGAACCACGCTCACACGATATTTGATATGCAACTACTCGATCACTTGTTGCACCTCAGAAACCCAGTATTAAAATATGTCAAGTGAATGCTCAATCTTTATTATGTCCTGCCCATTTTTTTAATTTTCGCTCATATTTTTCATCCCACTTTTATCATGTTATAGGTGTCTCTGAAACATGGGTTAATGGTGATATCCCCGACGCAGCCATGAAATTGGACCATTACAAACTTTATCGACATGATAAGTAACCGGGATGGGGTTGTTTCCTATGGCCAGTCAGGCTTTCCCTTTTTGTCTGGTCACGAAATCATTTATGTGGAATTTGAATTTGGTACTATCACGTCTCAACTAACCAATCTCTTGACTGATAGTATTGGAGTGGCTGCTCCGATGAAAACTTTTAGGCCTCGGAGACAGCCGTCACCGTGGATCACGAGAGAAATACTGCTAGCTATCAGAGAACGCGATAAACTTCGTAGAAGGTTCCGCCTCGATCAGACATCTGATCTTCTTGTCCTCCTTAGATTGCAACGTAATAAAGTGAATTCTCTGGTTCGAACTGCCAAGCATAGATACAATTGTGAGATTTTATTTACCATATCTAAACCAGCTAAATTGTGGCATGAACTACGCAGATTGGGAATTGTTCGTGTGAAGAGCAAGGAGACATCATTTACTTTCACTTTGAATGAGGTGAACTCTTTTTTTGTAGATACGGTGGCAAACCTGATTGGTTCGATGACTCAATCTGGATTGCAACCCGCTCTACCATTTGAATCCCAACCCGATCCACAGTTCACATTCTCTCCCATTACTAACTTATCCTTAGAATCTGCCTTAGCAACACAAACCTCAGAGGCTAGAGGCTGCGATGATATTCCAGTGAGTCTGATTAAGCTGGCGCTTCCAGCGATCGGAGATCTGCTTTTGTCATTGTTTAACCTTTCTCTCCAATCTTCCAACTTTCCGTCCCCTTGGAAGACGTCCTTGATCAAACCCATTAACAAAGTGCCTTCCCCCACCACACTAACTGACTTCCGTCCAATTTCCTTACTTTCTTCACTTTCCAAAACTCTGGAAAAGGTAGTCTTTGACCAGCTGAGCGCCTTCATTTCCAACAACGATCTTCTAGATCGGCTACAATCTGGCTTTCGTGGATACCACTCAGCACAGACTACTCTCTTAAAACTCCTGGATGATATCAGACTCGCCGCAGATAATCGCATGATAACAGTCCTCGTGTTATTTGATTTTTTAAAAGCATTCGACCTTGTCGATCATGATATCCTCCTGGCCAAACTTCATGGAATTGGTTGCACTGCAGCAGTCTTGGAGTGGTTTCGATCTTACCTCTCCGGGAGAAAACAAGTGGTAATCGATTCTTATCGAAATAAGTCCAGTGAGAGGCAGACTCATACCGGAGTTCCACAGGGCTCGGTGCTGGGTCCTCTGTTGTTCTCGATACTGATAAATGATGTTTCCCATGTCCTGAAGCATACTAAACACCTGCTTTATGCGGACGACCTTCAGATTTATCTACATTGTTATCCTCATCAAATTTTTGAATACCTCCAACTTTTTCAAGCAGATATCGATAGTATTCTAGGGTGGGCGGAATTCAACAAGCTGATCTTGAATGAAAAGAAAACGAAAGCCATAATCTTTGGAACTGATAAGTTTATTGACAGAATTCAGGCATCTCATCTCCCAGCATTGAAAATTCGAAGTACGGATATTGCCTATGTCAATGTGGTTAGAAATCTTGGCCTCATCATGGACTCAAAGCTTACATGGAAACCCCATGTTGAGTACGTCTGCTCCTTGATATGGAGAACCTTAAGGCAATTGCGCTACAATGCGCATAGTCTTACCCCCGAGTTGAGGAAAAAACTCGTGTCCGTCTTGATTTTTCCACACATCGACTACTGCTGCGTTGCATTAACTAATATCTCAGATGAGTTGAACGGCACACTTCAAAGAGCCCTGAATGCTGCAGTGAGGTTTGTCAGGCGAGTGGGTTACTCCGACCATATTACACCCCACCTGAATGCTCTCCAATGGTTGACAGTCCGGAACAGGAGAAACTACTTCGTTGGTATTCTTGTGCATAATGCTCTTTCTCGACGGGCTCCTACGTATATCTCCGATCAATTCACTTACAGAGCTGACCACTTGCAACGGCAGCTCCGTGTCGAGGATGATCGACTTCACATCCCATTTGCGAGATTGGAAATATATCGCAAGTCCTTCACCGTTAGGGGTGCCCTTTTTTGGAACGAGCTACCACTTGATGTCCGTCGCAACGCGTCAATTGTTCTCTACAAGACTGCCTTGATGAAATTTCTCCTGAGGTCTCAGTCATCTTGAAACTAACCCGAATCATTTACTGAGGTTAGGTTCTCAACGCCAATTTTGGAGAGTAACCTGGAAGGCGACGTCTCCGATCACCGAGAGCGAGAATCGGGGGATCAAGCAACGGAAAACGTTGAACCGAATCCTCAAGAAGGCGAGGATCAACAACCAGGTGAGCAGACAAAGTTTGAGACGGCTCTCAGGAGTCGGGGCTGCGCACCAGGTATGAACTTTTGTTGATCCAGATTTTCTGGCGAAAAAAGTTCATAACCGACTCAAAACTTTGCGGCTCAAAATAGGAAACTAGTTCAATCATTTGAGAATGTATTTCCTCCTCTCCTTTCTTTTAGAGTTGAACCAAACAACTCGAGTAACGTTCGAAAAAGAAGACGCGACGGAAGATATGACTGCTGCACATGCTGAGACGGCGACGAATGATGTCACAGTCGAATTCTTCGGATCAAAGGATAAGCCTGCTAACGAACATCATTTAGCACCAGCACTTTTTGACTTAGCCCGATCTACAACACGAAACGGACTGGAAGACGAACTTCACTGGCGAATACTAAGCGAGATGGGAGGTTACGTTTCTGGGTGCTCCCAAGATAAACAAAGAACTCATGCCAGCGTTGAAAATGCACGCAAGCGTGTTAAAACGCGATGAGTTCAAGGCCAAGGAGCAGGCTCGGGTTGGTGCTAGCCTCATCGTGCTCGGGACTGGCATCACCGAATTTCTGAAGCCTGAGGTTAAACGGATACTTCCCGATACATCTTTACACGCTCTTCAGCAGCTGGCCGACGGGATCCACCTCTTAGCTGACCATCAGTACCGGTTGTCACTCGCTCGGCGGGCTTGTATCGTTCCAACATTGAACCTTGTGGGCAAAAATGTAGCTGACAGCGCTACAGTCGACGATCGGCTTTTCGGAAGCGATTTTGCTGAGGAAGTCAAAAATGCACAGGCGTGCAAGAAAACGGCAAAAGATCTCTTAAAAGCGAAGAACCCGAAACCGCAGCCTCAAGCCGGTCGTCAACAGCCAACCAGGATTCAAGGCCCTCAACAGCAGCAGCATCAAAAACAGAACTCGGGAAATGCGAGGCCCTCTGCCAAACAAAACAAGTCGGCTCGGCAGACAGGGACCAATTTGAGCCGAATCCGGCGGTCGAGTTCTCGTTCCCGCTCGAGCCACCATCGCCGATAAACACGGTAAGATCGGCAGGTCGCTTAGCTCAGTTTGTCGATAACTGGGTAAAATTGACCTCTGACCCGGTTGTCTTAGAAGCCGTGAAGGGTTATAAAATCCCATTTACTTCCTTCCCACCACCAAGACCTTTTCTCCAACAACCAAAATTACCGCGAGCTATGCAAGATCGATGTTCCGAGGAAATAATTCAACTTCTTGATCAATTTTTGTCGGATTACTTTTTGGTTGAAAAATCTTCAGGTGGCGTGCGTTTCATGTTTAACCTCAAAGACTTGAATTGTTTCATTGATCCCTCCCATTTTAAATTGGAAGATTGGAGGATGGTGGTGCGGTTGATGTTACCAAAGATGTACTGGCGTCGATAGATATAGAGGACGCGTATCTGTTAGTCCCTATCTATCCAAATTTTAGGCGGTTTTTACGTTTTCAATGGAAGGATTCCGTGTTCGAATTTCAAGCGCTACCTTTTGAACTTTCAACAGCTCCATATATTTTTACCAAAATTATTCGACCCGTAACATCCGTTCTCCGAGAAAAAGGATTCGAGTCGGTAGTTTACCTGGACGATTTTCTTATTCTGAGCCCAACCGAGAATCTTTGTCATAACAATGTTCAGGCGCACATTGATTTGCTCACTTCATTGGGTTTCAAGATTAACTTTAAAAAATCAGTTCTAGATCCATTAACATCGATTAAGTACCTCGGTTTCATTTTTAATTCAAGTTGCCAAACATTAGCGATCCCTGATAAACGTCGATCAAAGCTTCTCAACATGGTTTCCGAATTCGCACGGAGACACCGATGCTTAATACAAGAGTTGGCGAGCAGAATTGGCTCTCTTGTTTCAGTCTGTCCTGCTGTACGCTATGGGTTGCTCTACACAAAGGAATTCGAAAGAGACAAATTTTTAGCGCTGTGTTCATCGGACGGTAATTATTCAGCCCGTATGAATATTCCTAAAGAGTTGAGGACAAAATTTGAATAGTGGATCAAAATATTATCAGACCGCACGCAAGCAGATGCGATATCCAATGGCAACTATGTGCGTGAAATCTTTTCCGATGCATCGCTTACAGGATGGGGCGCATCGTGCGGCTCATAGCGCGCTCATAGCTGGTGGTCACCTGATGATCATCTCTTACACATTAACGCTTTGGAGCTGAAAGCAGCGTTCTTTGCTCTCAAATGTTTCGCTCACGACTTGCATGACTGTGAAGTTTTACTCAGGGTAGACAACACCACCGCGCTCTCCTATCTCAACCGCTTTGGATCGGTACGTTATCCCCACCTCTCCTCTCTCGCAAAAATTATATGGCAGTGGTGCGAAGAAAGAGAGATAGTCCTCTTTTCTTCATACATAGTGTCCGCGGAGAATTTACACGCTGATAGAGAGTCGCGAAGATCGGAGTCTGACACGGAGTGGGCGTTGTCGGGAAATGCTTTTGAGAAAATCGATTCGGAATTTGGTCCTTTTGACGTGAATCTCTTCGCGTCAATGTTGAATCGTAAATGATCGCGATATGTATCTTGGATTCCTAACCCGAAGTCATGGCTCTGATAGGCGAACCACTCATCTTAGATCCGTCTAAAGGCTTATTTCCCCCCTTAGGAACCAGCATCCAGCTCACAAGACCCTTTCTCTGGCAGTAGGGAGACTATCCGGATGGCATTTATGAATCGAGGAGCTCCAGAGGGAACTATACAACCTTTACTTGCGTCATTGGCCGATTCCACTATTCGGCAGTACACAAGACCACTGCGCTCATAGTAGGAGTTTTGCCAGCTGCGCCAATGCCCAGTGTTCCACCTATCTCCGGATCAGGTCCTTGATTTCCTTGGGGAAGAGCTCGAACGCGTCGGGTCTTACTCGATTTTAAATACATCGCGATCGGCAGTTTCCTTAATTTCGCATAACGAAATTGGAAACGATGCTCTTGTCAAGCGTTCTTGTAAGGGTGCAGGGCATCAGAAACCCCCACAACCTAAATATAATCACGTTTAAGACCCAGAGCCCATAATCATAAAATTGAAAAATTTGTATCCGTATGAAAGATTATCTCTGGAATTGTTAAAAAAAAAGTTACTTGTATTATTAGCTCTAGGTTCGGGGCAGCGGTGCCAAAGCCTGTCGTTGCTAAGAGTCTCTCAAACCGACGTAAACAGAGATAGTTTGTCTATTCGTGTGCCTGATCGCGTAAGAACGTCCGCTTCAGGACTGGCTCAACCACTACTGTACTTTCAACGTTTTCGCAATATGAAAGAATTATGTATTTTAGCGATTTTAGATGCGTATTTGTAACAGACGAAAGAACTCCGACTGTCGTACTGCGATTTTTTGTTCATAACACACCAAAAACCACACAAAGCAGCGGGCTCACAGACTATCGGTCGGTGGATTCGTCAGATGTTAGTAGAGTGTAGCATCGACGACAAGTTTGGTGCACATAGCACACGTCACGCATCCACTTCGTGTGCGGCGAAGAAAGGCGTCACAGTTGACATTATCAACCGGGCAGCTTGCTGGTCTGGAGAGTTGCGAGTATTCGCACGCTTTTACAATCTCCCTATTGTCGACCCAGCATGTATTTATATCAATATTTTATGTTACACGAATCAAAAGAAAAAGTCCTGTGACGTGTAAATAAAAACAATATTTATCATACACTAATTTCCGTAAACTTCCTTTTACATGAGTATAATTTTTAAATCGAAAAATTTAAACATGAAAAACTGAAAATATATAACATAGAAATTATAATAAAACGAGTAAATTAATTCTAAAAAAGGACTCGATCGCTCGCACTACATTTGTTTTGCTTATAAAGCACTCGTCGACATTCGGTACACTCGGGTACGTTACGTGGAGACTCGGTCTCCTGGTCGACGAAGTGCCCGGTTTGAGCTCGCACCGTGAATTGAGTTAGTTGAGAAAAATCTTTCAAAATTTCAACGATGACGTCCTTATGACGCATCCGACCCCTTGTTAGTGGGGCATTTTTTGAGGGTTTTTCCAGATGTGGAAAAGATGTGTTTTGTTATCGCATATTGTTTAAGATAAGGATTTCTCGTAATATAAAGAAATCCAATGAAAGGTTTTATGACTGAGTTGTGCAAACAACTCTGAGGCCTAAAATTGTATCTTCATTTATTTTTTTAAATGTTTCTTTTTATGAAGTTTTAAGTTTGATTATGTTTCGAGTCCCGCGATCTTTGTCCTTTTGTATTAATTCTAGTTGAAGTGTGCATAGGTAATAAATCGTAAATCAATTTAATTTTAGGGAAAGTAATATGATACAAGTTATTTTACTAAAAGAATTAAAATATGTTTCTACCGAACACACTCCCCCGCGTTGAGAGATTACAGCTCAAATTTCATGTCTATACAGGGTGTGGCAAAAAACTATGACATGCCTGCACCATTTGGTATAACGGAAAAGTCAAATTTGCTATAACAGTTTTTTGTTTAATGATTTTTCTGATTTTTGATCAAAGATTAAAATATGACGGAATTTTCAAAATGAAGTTTCGGAACAACGCAACTTCATGTCAAAAGTGTCAACGATGAACAAAGGTTACGAAATAAAAAAAATTTTAATTAAAACTTTTATAAAATTATATTGAAGTGACATTATTGTTGAGTTGTAATTTATTGTACATCGTATCATACTGCTGATTCAATACTACCGAATTGGCAGTATGATACGATGAAAAAATTTTTTTTCAGCCATTTGAAAAATTATTATTAGTGCGAAACAAAAATTATTATTATTATTATTATTTATTTGTTCAGAGTTTACACTCTATATATACACATGTGTAGAGTTTGTGATGATACATTTTCATAAAGTTTCATATAATTAATTTCAGTAATTTCAATATAAATAAATTAAATAAGGATAAGAGACAAACATTTGTGAATATAAACTGAGTACATAAGAAAATAGATTCAATTTTCCAATTGATTTTTCGTTTTAATTACATTCGTTATGAAATTATAGATATTTTTCAACAACAAGTTTGTTTGATTACTTTGTGAATCCATTAGTAAGTCTAGTTCGTTATTTTGCAAGAATTGGGAGCGAAGGTTGTCAAAACTAGAGCAGTTTTTCATTATGTGAAATAGCGAATCTTCTTCCGGCATGTTACAAAATAAGCAATAGGGTTCCGTATTTGTTATCAATCTACCGGTGTTGAGTCGGAGGTAAGCACGATCACATTTGCTAAGCCGAATTTGTGCAAAAAGACGAATATGATCAAACGGAGCATTTAATCTCAAGTAAGGTTCAGTATCATAAGACGAGGACAAGACATAGTCTGGGTTGAACGAGGAGGAATTCGCTCTCCTGATGTCGACAAATTTACATTGACGATTCATTTCATCAAGCAGTAACTCTTTTTCTCTCATAATGTCCGCAGCATTTTCTACAAAAATCAAATGGCCTTTATTAATAGAGTTTAATAAGGTTTTTAATTGGAATACCCAGTTAGTTGGTCGTTCAAGTTCAATCGAGGTCGTTAATTGTTTTAATGCTTTGTGGGGAAGTCTGGTACTGGGCATTTGTAATATTTTAATCCAATAGTTAATCATCATCTCAAATACAGAGTTTTTCAAATGCCTAACACCAGTTTCCAAGCGAATCATGTATCCCGGGGTGTTTTTTGGGAGATATAAAAGATTTTTAAAGAAAGAAAGTTGGGTTTTTTCTATTTCTTCCAGGCACCGAGGTCCCCAAGTTTCAGCAGCATATAAAAGTACTGATTTAACTAACGAATTTAAAAGTTGTAATTTAGATTCCCAATTACTTGATTTCATTTTAGTCAAAATTCTAATAGCTTTATACGACGCCAAGTTTGCCTTGTTTCTAAAGTAACTAGCGATTCTGCTCATATTTCTACTCGCTGGAAAAGGGACACCCAGATAGTTTGTAGTTTTTTTGTATTTAATTGGTTTTTTGTGATAGTAAATTGTTTTAAGTTTTTTTGGCCGGCCATCGTGAAAGGGTATGATTAGGGTTTTCTCTGTATTTACTATAAGGTCATTTTCATTACAATATTCTTCGAGGATATTCATTTTATCTTGAGCGTCAACGGTGGAGGTTGCCAAAATCATTGTGTCGTCTGCGAAATTCAAAAGGGTTACATTAGTTTCGTCTGCAAGTTTAACCCCCTTACAACCCTTTTTTACAAAGAAGTCTTCAAAGTCCGCGATCAAAAGGGAAAAAAGGAGAGGAATCATCGGATCTCCTTGTAGTACTCCTCTAGAAACATCAATCTCTCCTGTATGTCGATTTGAGCAGTTTATTTTGATTTTTGCATTAGAGTAAATGAAGTTAATTATTCGAATAAATTTTGCACTTACACCGAGCTTAGATAATTTGAAACCTAGTTTTGAATGAGAAACATAATCAAACGCTTTTCTAAAGTCAATAAAAATTCCGTAAAGGTATTTATTTTTTATCAGGTGGGATTCTATAAGAGCATCTAAGGTAAAGATATGATCATTACAACTTCTCCCTTTTCTAAAACCCGCTTTTAATTTCTGCAGCTGCAGAAATTAAATCTCCAAATTTCCAAAGGCAAACATGGAAACCATATTCATCAAGCTTATATGCTCGGTACACGAATTTACTTATTTTTCTTTTAGATTTCCTTCCCCCCCCCTTTCTTCATTATTCATCACTCTATCATTTGTTATCTCATTAATCACTTTGTTATGCATCATATCGTTCATCTTGTAGGATATTACACTTTTTACTATATTTCAAAATGATGAATTTTTTAAAATATCCCCAATGGGAAATCGCCAGATTGGTACGATTGGCCCAGCTCTTGGCCCAGTAATGGTTGCCAGACTCCGTTACCATTGCTGGCCCGATTGTACGCCATCACAGTGCCAGTAATGTACCAGTCGTCTACCGAATAAAAGTATTCTCTGGCATCATTGCTGTGCCGACTGTGTGCCATCACAATGCAAGTATTGTACCAGTAGTGTACCAAATAAAAGTACCGGTACAATACCAATCATGAGCCAGTACTGTTCGAATTTTGTTTGACAATTGATGCCGTCAGTGAAACAGTAAAATATTAAGATCGGGAGTTTTGAATGCCAAAAGGTCGGGCCAGGAATGGTTCGATCTTAGATTAATAAATTTTTGAAAATGTTATTTCATCGTGAAATTTATATAATTCAATACTTTAAAAAAGAGAAATCGTTACTTTGCCACGTGTTCAATCATTTGTCTCAAACAAATTATTCGATGATTTGTTTAATTAAATTATAAAATAACAAAATGTACAAAATTCTTAAAATTAAAAACAAAACGTACAAAATTAACAAGATTTCCAAAATTAATAACAAAACGTACAAAATTAACACAAGATTTTCAAAATTAATAATAAAACGTATAATATCAATAGCGAAACGTGAACATTTTTCAAAATTATAATAAAACGTAAAAAATTGAAAAGATTTTGAAATCACTGAATTAAAAGTTCAAAATTTAATTTCTCAAAACTCGTTTGTCTTTTAAATTTCTAATTTCAAAAATAATTGTATTCAACATTATATTTTACTGTTGAATTTAAAATCTATTTTGTTTCCAATAATAATATAACAAATGAAAAATAAAATGTTAAATTTGCTTATACGATGTTATTGAAAAATTTTAAATTCCGTCTATGCAGTACCTTAATCCGCCGCCAGGTGGCGCTTCAAGTCGAAAATTCATCTTCCCACAAGTGACGGGGGCTTTTTTTACTATAAGTAGGCTGCAGAATTGATGCCTTGTACCATCTCCACCGGACAGTTTTTTCAGAGGTTTTAATTTATAGTTAGAACTTCATATCTAAAATTAATATTGTAATTCTAATTTTATTGAAAACAATAAAATTTCCATTTTAACGAAAAATGTTATAATAAAATTTTTAATTCTATCAGAACTATGATGAGGTCTCGCGTGACCGTGAAGCAATGCACATGTCTCTCACGACAATCCGGCTTTTTTGTTCAAATTTGACCGTGATATTCGCGTCGAACAAAGTTGATAAGCAGTGAAAACATTCAGTTAAACGTGAGGATTCTTTTAAAGAACTTTATATCTGTTGACGGACGAAACTACCTCCACAACCCTGGAAAGACGCACATGCCGGCCGGCATAACCTCAATCTCCGAGAGCAGTTGCAGAGACAACTTATGAAAACACCGCGCTATCACACAGGGGAGAGAGCACATCACGTATTGCTCTCTCCAGATCTGTGAGTATCCGTGATCACTTTCGTTCTGATCGTTGTTTTTTACCGCTCCGGTAAAAACAACATACTGCTGTCTCTCTTTCACCGCCATATAAACATAGTCTCTTCTCTCTCTCTCTTGGCGAAAATTTTTTGTTGCAGTCGAGACCTTTGCAACGTGTTCACAGCAGTGAACAATGATGAACCAGGAGGAAATAATACAGGGTGACCCACCCAACGACATGCAGTCTTTGATAGCGGCAGTTGTCCAGCTGACAAAAGCTCAAAACAGCATCAATTTGTCACACACTGAACTGGTGAAGGAACTTCGTGCAAACAAGGTATCCATTGAAAATAAATGGTCGTCAATCTCATCTAACCAATTGAAGGCGGAAAAAAAGGTGCGCAGCAAAAATTTGATCGTCTACAACATTGAAGACACACCGAACATAAACGCAAAACTTTTGGAGGTTATGTTAGAACACTTTGGCAAAGCTGATCTGGAGATTTCAAACGTTGCTGTTGGTGACATCTTCAGGCTGGGGCGCACCCCTGGGAAACGTCCAATCAAAATTGAATTTATTTCTGCCAGACGGGTCAAACTTGTATTCTCCAAAGTGCGTCTCCTGCGAGCAGCCAAAATATATATTGCAAACGATTTGACGCCAGAGGAGCAGGCCGAACGAAAGGAACGGCATAATACAGTCACCGTCAAATCACCACCTGAACAGCCACCCGCTTCTACAGACGAGAAGCCAACACTGTGCCCTTCCAACACCACTGCTCACTCGACGCCGTCTCGCCAACAATCATTAAAACCTCGCAAGTCGAAACGCAAGCTGGTGTGACATCTTCCACCCAACAGAACATTCCATCTTTTTTCGACACCCCTCCGGCGTCGAAGAAGCTGCGCCAGCCAATCGAGGAGGAGAACAAGGAGAACTCATCCAACTAGCTCCACGGAGCGCAGCCGTAGCACCGGCAGAACTGGGTCTCCACCCGTCCAACCAAACCCGCCGCTTCAAAATCTCCTTCTGGAACTTACATGGGTTCAAAAATCTTTTCGATTATGAACCATTGGCTACTTCGGACCTGGTTGGGGCCTGTGAGACTTGGATGACCGGTGATATCACCTGCATGCCACAACCCTGGGAGAAGCATGGAATTGTCGACTCCAAAGCCATCAAGGACCACAGCGTCGGCCGTGCGCGTGCTGGAGTGCTACTTCTGAGCAGACCTGGAGTGACGACCAACATCATTGATCGCTCAACGCTCTGGATCTTTGCTAGAGTCTCAACTCGTGACTTTTCCTTCGTCTTTGGAACAGTTTACATCTCACCGACACATGCTTTCCCTCCTGCCCTGGAACTCTTGCAACTCAATTTTTGAAAAATTTGGTGATGAACTAATTCTAATTTCAGGCGATTTTAATGCCCGGCTGGGCACCCTGAACGATGTCGACCCACTCGTAGTGAAGAATTTGAACTTGGTTCCTCAGAGGCAAAACGTGGATCCCGAGGTGAAACTGAGGGGCATCGAGCTCGAGAAATTCATGTCCAGTAATGGGTTCCTGCTGCTGAACGGAAGGGTCCCAGGCGATCTCGGGGGTAGCTTTACCTACTGCGGTCCCCAGAGCTCCAGCACCATTGACCTCTTTTGGGTAAACGTATCACACATCTATCTGGTACATATTCTCGAAGTCATTCCAGCGCCATCTCGATCTGATCATTTTCCTTTAACGCTTGATATTGACATCCCCAGCCTGCCGAACTCTGATGAACCCACAGTATTAGCCTCTCCTGCTACTAGAACCATCTGTAAGTGGGATCCGGGAAAAGCTGAGGAATATTTCCAGGCATTTCCCCACACCATCCTACAGGCAACTGGCCAATCGGCGAATAACATGTACAACTTTCTGCTGGACCAGATCTACGCCATTGCAACCACCTGCGGCATGCTGATAACTTCGACCCACAGACCTCACCGGCCCCGCAAGCCCTGGTTCGACAAGGACTGCGTGAAAGCCAAACAAGATCTTTCAACCGCGTTAAAAAATTGTAAAGTCTCTAATTTTGATTCAGTTACCAAAGCCAATTATTTATCTTTTAAAAAACAGTATATCCAAGTTGTAAACTCCAAACATTTTTTCCATGTTCAATCAAACAAGCAAAAATTAGCAAATGTAAATAATTCTAAAGAATTTTGGCAAACTTTCAAATCGTTCAACCCAAAACCTTTTGTTTTAAACCCAATACCTATGCGAAAATGGGAGCAGTTTTATTCTGAAATATATCCTCCTAAATTTTATTCGGAACTGACTTTCTTTGGTACTTTTGACCCATACCTCGATGCTAAAATCACTAGAGAAGAAACTGTAATTGCACTGAGAAAAATGAAATCAGGCAAAGCCCCTGGCGCGGATAATATTTGTATAGAATTTTATAAAAACCTGCCCCCCTAGGGTATCGACTATATTAATTTGCTTTTTAACAATATTATTCTATATGAAAAACCCCCAGAAGGTTGGTCTTCAACCTTGTTAACACGTATTCACAAGAAGGGTGATAAAACCGATCCAAACAACTACCGTGGCATCGCTCTTTGTAACTCGTTATCGAAAGCCTTCACTCTTCTCATGAGCACGAGGCTAGAAAAATGGGCGCAAAAAAACGACGCGCATTGCGAAACACAGAACGGTTTCCGCCCGAATCGTAGTTGTATCGACAACATCTTCATATTACAGTCCGGCATTCACTTCCAACTTAGGCTAGGTAAATCACATGTTTACGCTCTTTTTATTGATTTCAAGCGCGCCTTCGACTCTGTATCACATGAACTTCTGTGGAAAAAATTGTACGCGATAGGTGTCAGTTCTAAATTCATTCGTATAACGAAAAACTTATATGACTCAGCTTCTTTTTCTGTTAAATTGTTCCAAGAAAAATCATAATCTTTCAATGTAACTGAAGGTACTACAGGGCAAATCCCTTAGTCCCCTACTTTTCATTTTGTTTCTTGCAGACTTCGAAAAATTTCTTAGAGGAAAAAACTTGGAAGGTGTAAATGTAAATGGTCACATAGACATTTTGTTACTTCTATACGCCGACGATGCGGTCGCTTTAACCCGTTCTCCTCGTGACATGAAGAGATTATTGTTGGCGGTCGACGAATATTGTCAGATAAACCAATTAGTTGTTAACACGCGAAAAACACAAATTGTACACTTTCGGAATAGCGGTAGAAAAACCACAGAGAGATTTTACTTTGATAATAGAGAATTGGAGATAGTAGATTCCTATGAATACTTGGGAGTTCTTTTTGTTTCTTCTGGGCTGGGTCTACAAGCAATAAAAAACGGTATCAAAAAAGCGCGTAACGCCACGGGTGCAGTTTTGCAAACCCTATACAAAAGTAAATCTGATTCATGGGCAACACGACTGAAATTGTTTGACAGTCTGGTTGAATCCACTTTATCATATGCCGCGCATATCTGGGGTCTCCGTTATCTCGATGAAATGGAAATTGTTCAAGTCGATTTTCTGAAAAAAACTTTAACTTTATCTCAGAGAACTCAAAGCGCAGCTCTACGTCTCGAACTGGGTGTGTTGAAAATTTCGTCGAAAATCTTCCGACTGACCTGGAATTTGATTCTTGCAGTGCTGAAGATGGAACCTACGCTATTGACCAAAATATGTTTACTTAGACAAATTCAAATCCATCTTAACACACGTGTCGACCCAAAGTATAACTGGATTAGCCACTTAGCCGTTCTGCTACAAAAAATTATCTGAGCAATTCGTCTAGCAATTCTGAAGCTAGACGATCTGACGCGCTACCATGAATCCCAACTCCATGTGTTTCAAAATCGCGAGAACGTTATCTAATAGTCGAGCCTGGTATCTTGATCTTAACAATCAATTTCATATCGTAAAAGTAATTGCTCACCTCAGATTGTCGTCTTACAAAACAGCTACATTTTATATATCAAAATGTCTTTATAAAATTGACCGACGTTCACTGTGCACAGTTTTTAACATGCATAAGTTAGAAACCATTGAACACTTTCTTCTAGAATGTCCACTATACAACGCATATCGTAAACACTACTTGGAAAACCTTACTTTTCTGTTTGAAAATGAAAGACTGAAGTTGCTTTTTTATATTCCAGATGTTAGAACAGTTAAATCTATCTATAATTTCATTATACAAAGTCTTAAACTCAGATTTTTTGCAATGAACGACTGATCAACGAATTTTTTTATAATTGTTACTCTGGTGTGTTGCTTCTGTCTTCCTGTTAACTAGTCTGGTCAACGTTGTTTATTTATTCTTGTATAATTTA
Source organism: Trissolcus basalis (assembly GCA_025266255.1). Classification (NCBI taxonomy): domain Eukaryota; kingdom Metazoa; phylum Arthropoda; class Insecta; order Hymenoptera; family Scelionidae; genus Trissolcus; species Trissolcus basalis. The sequence continues at coordinate 3,665 of JAAMPD010001681.1, read as the reverse complement.
TCATTGAAGATTTTATATCGTTTTATTATTGTTTGTACAAATTATCTGTGAGACTTTCCCCCCACTTTGCTATAAAGGTTGTATCCCTTTTAGAAGCAATAAATTTGAATTGAAAATTGATTGATTAATTCTATCAGAACTATAAACAAAATAAAACATTTCTCTGATTTGTTTAATTTATATCTTATTCAATCTATTCATTTAAAAAAAAAATGGGTTCCCAAATTTATATTATATACACACGTGCCATAGACAAGCGGATGTATAAAACTTTTAAAATCGGTTAAAACAACGTTGACAACGTTAAAAACATTGTCAAATCAGTACTGTTTTATTTTTGAAACAACACTGGTAAAATTGATAGCCCGAATTGGTTTGTTTGTCGTACATGATAGGTATGGTTTGTTAACCAATCATGTCCCTTTAGTCTAACAACGTTGGCCCGACGTTATCATTCCAGAACTGGGTCAACGTTGGTCCAATATCGGTCTACTAATGGATAAGTACCTCATACTTTTTCACCCAGGCCCATCGTTTTTTTTTTTCAATTCTTCCAAAAGCTTTTTTTTAGTGTTATGTTTGTCCGAATATAAAACTTAAATATTCATTCTATTCAATTTATCTTTTTTCTTATCAATCTAATTCTATGACTTTCATTTTCTTTTTAATACAATTAGTTTTCACAAGTTTGAAATCAGATTTTGTTTTCTTAAAGATTCTGCTAATAGTATTTAAGGTAACAATCAGATCCTTTAATTTTTTTTTATTAGGAACAGATCATCCGCATATGTTGACAACCTTCACTTCGTTATTTTTACCAATCCTCCAAACCCCACTTCCAAATCCTTGTACGAACCCGCTATTTTACTTTTTCTTTCACACTGTCTTGAATGCTGCCTTAAGATAAAATTTAAGTAAATATCATATTGTCTTACTCATACATGTAGAGATATTTTCTTGCACTAGTACATATGTACGAATTTACAGACAACTACATTAATTCATATTTCATGAAATCCCGTCTTATTTATATAACAATTTAACATTTTTAAATAACAAGGGGGCTACGCCCGCTAGGCGGGATGCGCCTGCGCGCGCCAACACCCTGTTCTTTTAAAATTTAAATGTTCTAATTAAAATATTTGACTAAATTTGCAATTTTATTTGCATTCTCAGAAGTGTATTAGATGTAGATCCTTATTCCAATTTATTAATTTTATTTTGAACATTTCTCGAACAATATTGAAAGACCTATAATTCAAGACTTCCAATAAAATGTTGATAGTCTTCATTTAAAATTATGTAAGTTCCTCTCTTATTGATTTCATAGGAGTAGGGGAGCTTAACCCCTCTCCGGAGGGATACCGCCCCCCCCCTTTTTCAAAGTTTCTAATTAGAAAAACATCGATCTTGAAACATTGTTGATAGTTTTTATTTAAGACTAGCTGAAAACCCATGCTTCGCATGGGTATTAGCGTCGCTTCGCTACTAAGTGTACAGTGACATCATTTTTGACACATGAACGAATGATTGCTATATAGGTATACGTTATTTATGAAAATACTAAATTCCTAAAAGTTCAAGTTTAAATTGTTCAAAAGTGTGAAAAATCGAAACGCATTATTGTGATCAAATAATGATTATCTCATTATCTCTTTTTTATTATACAATTTTATTTTTAAACATATCTCATAATTTATTAAAAGTCTTAAATTAAGACTTTTAAGACTCGAATGATGTCCTTAATGAAGAGTTTTTAGACTTGACTGATGTCTTAAATTAAGATTTTTGAGATTTTAATAGCTTATTAAATAAGGACTTTTAAGACACGGATAAGATCTTAAATAACGATTCTTAGGCTTCTAATTCAAGGTCTAAAAACGTCTAATCAAAACTAAGAGCCAGAAATATATCTTAAAAGGGTTTAAATTGAAAGACTCTGAAAAAGTTCAAGACTGCTAAGACTGGAAATCGGTCTTGCATTATGATTTTTAATATCGGGAAAAAAAATCTCAAAATAACACTTTTAGGACTGGAGATAAGGCTTTAAATAATGACTTATAAGGTCTTCTGAATTGAGGTCCAAAAATGTATGAAAAAATGTCCGACTCAGCAGTAATAACTTTTGTAATATTTTTTTCGATATTATAGTAAACTCTTGGCTAGCTAACCATTCAGCTATCTAACCACGTTTCTTCTTGGCTATCTAACGCTTCCCCTTACGTCCTTTATCCCCACTTCTGACCGATCTAACCATACTTTTCGCTGCGCGCAGTTCAAATTATAATGGATGTTTCTTTTAAATGAGTAGAAACATTTTACTCACATTTATTGCAAAAACTCAATTGGCAAACCATAGATTGTTTTCTGTTAAATAATTTATAAACTCGACAAAACAAATAATGAACAATTAAAAAATTAAATATTTTTCTGAATTTTTACTCATATTTTCTAACTTTTTTTTTTAAATTAATGGATTTTACTTCGAAAAACAAATTATTTAGCAGAATATTTTTAACTTACTTTTTTATACGATCAAAACACATTATTATTCACATACCTATTTTTTTTGCGAAGGTTCCATGATTAAAAACGCTTTTCATGTGAAAAAAATTTTTATTCCTTTTTTAATTATGAAAAACGTTCGAAAATTGATAAAAAAACCAATAAACACAAGTTTTTTTACGTTTTTTCTTTTTTCGTACGTTTGTTTACATTGAAACATGGGTATGCGTGCAGCGCTCGAGTGCAAGATGGTGGAGGAAACCTTAAGGGGACTGGCAAGCGGAAAATGATGAAAAATCGAAAAAATGAAAAAAATTTTATTGCATTTTTTGATAGTTTAATGTCTCTACTATCACGTGTTGTTTTTTGTTTTGTCAAATTCGCCATCAAAAGTTGTTAAATTAATAATAATGTCTAGCAATGTTCAGGCGGCTAAAGCGCGTTCGCCGACTTTGATCTCGTTTTTCTCGAAATCTTTTTTTCACCAAATTTCTGTATTCAAAATGTTCCTGGGCGTCCAATTTTTATCCGATTCTCTTTTTTTTTAAATTGTTTGTAATTTAATTATCTAAAACTTGTACAGACCGATTTCCGTTATCATAATTTTTCGCTTTGTTATAAACAAAAGATTGAAAAAAAAAACAGATTTTTTGGCATTTTTTCGCATCTCTTGACATTGTTAGCTGTATCTTTTGTTCATTAGTAGATATTAAAAATCTGTCTGTACAGTTTTTACTCCTCTAAATGACGAATAAAATGGCATCGGTAAAAAAAAAATTGGTCAAAATTTGGACGCCCAGAAGCATTTTGAAAACGACGGTTTTCGAAAATGTCATTGTTAATTAACAACAAACAATAAACAATTTTTGGATTTTTGAAGCAGATTACTGATAAGAGGTGTAAAATTCATCAAAATCCAAAAAATCAAAGTAATTTATAAAAAATTGACTAAAATAGCCATTTCGCTTGCCAGTCCCCTTAAGGTAGAAAATCCGTTAACGTTACAAACTAACAAATTGCTGAAAAATTAGTATATTGTTAATTAAAGTATAAGCAATTGATTGTTGAAATAAAAAAAACATAGGTAACCGGGCTAGAATCTAAAAAAATGAAACTTTGAAACTTCATTCATCATTCTCTCAGAATTTAGCCCGGATACC
>JAAMPD010001680.1:0-21548 GCA_025266255.1 Trissolcus basalis | reverse complement strand
TATTGATAATATATCGTCAATATATGGTCAATATATTATTTCTGAAATAATATATTGCTAATATATGTTTTATGTATGGACAATATATGATCCTTTTTACTAGGGATTTTTACTGTATACCGACAGTGCCAGCTTAATTTGGTACCAATTAAAAGAGGCGTTCCATACGGAAGCAGAGACGTACGGTATAGATATGTCCGTCGTGATATGAAGCTTCATTGTCATTTGTTTGTTCAAGTTATAGCAGATTAGAGCTAGTCATCAGCGTCAAAGACCGCCGCTTTTTGATCAGGCGTTGATATCATTCTAGTTCGGATATAGGTATAAGCTTTGGCCGATGTTTTGACCACCCTCGAACACAGCCAGCCAATCCGGCACGGATGAAATATAATTAATACCGTGGTGAATGACTCGGACCCATTGTATATGACGTGAGACAAGATCGACCTCGAACGGTACAAATTAGTTTGATTGTTTTCCGGGGATATAGTTCGCCTCAAAATCTACGACTTTCATCGTTTCAAATTAATGACCCTCGAAAGGAATCTCGATAATTTTGATTGATCCCTTGCTAATGACTTGTATTGTTTTTATATACTTTCGCCTGGTAGTTCTGTGTATTCTTCAATTATTTTATAGATTACGAAAATGCAATAACAAACAGAGTGTTCAAATATCTTTTTTTGCAACGATCAAAGTCCTTAGTAAAAAAGATCATATATTGTCCCATATATTATCAATGTATTGACAATACCCTCACGGACGAAAATATATTTTAATATATCTACAAAAATATAAAAGATATATAAAATTTGTATAAAAAAGCGGCAATAATTTGTATATTCTGTTTATAAAATTTGCGTTTATATTTTCGTCCGTGAGGGTATATATTGATCATATAAGTTAAAATATTTTTTTATATATGAACTGTATACAAAATTTATATATTGGCAATATATTAGCAATTTTTAAAAACAATCAATACATTGTCTATGTATGGTCAATATATTTTCTATATATTTCCAATTCATTGACAATATAATGATTATATATTGTGTATGATTTCGGAAATGATATATTGTCAATATATGTTTTATATATGGACAATATATGATCCTTCGTATTAAGGGTGATATTTTTTTTATTGTTCTCCCCTAGTGAAAAGGACCATATATTGCCCATATATAAAACATATTGATTGTTTTAAAAAATTGTTAATATATTGCCAATATATAGTTTATATTTAAACTTATATAATCAGTATGTTGTCAATATACGAACAATGTATAATTTGCTGAAAATAATATATTGACAATATATGATCGTTTTTACTTGAGTCCTTTTTCTACTTTTTTCGTTTTTGCTTCTACTTTCGAAACATTTGCGAGGCTTGTCCATCCGGGCAAAAATTAATTTTACAATCAAAGATAACGGGGCCCCAGTAGGTCAGACTTTTACGCATCTTGCATTTTTAGCATATCTATAGTTTTTATGATAAAAATATTTGTTTCTGGAAATAGCAGAATGAAATATGGAATACTCCGGGGTTTCGTTAATTATGTGCAATTTCGACACATAGTTTAAGCGTCTCGTATATAGTATAGCCCGTATCCCGGGACAATAAAGAACAAAAGCGCCGGCAGCCTATCTCAAATACTTTTATCCACGACTGATGATATCTCTGAACATCTGGAATCCCCAAATCAGACAACCATTCCCGTGTTCTTTAATTAATTCAATAAATGTTTCGGCACACTCTAACACACAATGCTAACAATTTTCACTATCAACAATTATTTTCAAATGTTCGTTCTCGGCCTCTCACAAACGTGACTCCCAAGCTGTTTCGTCACTTATTTTTAAGTTTCTTTGTAACAATAATAATAAATAGATGTTCTCGAGAAAAAAAAGAATCGCATATCGTCCATACCCACAGGAACGAAATTAAACATAAATATATTCGAATTTTATATTTCCCATATGAATATAATATATTTTTTCAATAAAATTTATATTCATGATTTATATTTCATTTATATAAAACTTATGCCGCTTTATAAAGAATTTATATATGACTTGTATGTATAATATATACGGTTCCCTCACGGACGAAAATATATCCGCCAAAATATATTCTATTTTAGTATACTTATTGCCGCTTTTTATGAATTTATAAAAAAATATAAATTAAATAGTATACTTATTGCCGGAATATATTTTCTACACGAAAAATATATTTCGTTTATATTTTGAAAATATATTTTCGTCCGTGCGGGTTATATTTTAAATAAAGAAAATATACGTAAAATATATTTTGAAATATATTTTTGTCCACATGAAACATGTATTAAAAATATATTATTTCAAAAATAATATATTGAGTATACATTGTCAATCTATTGAAAATATATTGACGATATGTTGCCCATATATTAGTAATATATTGAATGTTTTTGAAAATTGCTATTATATTGCTAATAAATGGTCCATATTTCAATATATGAACAATATATCATGAATTTTTTTATTAGGATATAATATTACAGATATAATAATAACAGTAATACCGACGAAAATATATTTTCACTCATATTCAAAATATATTATATTGTATAAATGAAATATAAATTACTATATTCGTCTATAATCGTTTATATTTTGGATATAAAACAGCGAGATCTTATATAAATTATAAATATAATAAATTATTCATATTGTTTATAAAATATATCTAAAAGATATATAAACATATATTTTGTTCATATATTCCGACATATAATTTTGTTCGTATGGGATATATAACAGATATATATAATATAACAAAAATATTCTTTTCCACCCTATTAATCAATACTTGGAATCAAAAAATTTTAAAACACATAACAATTTGGTTGTTCATAATTCATAAATAATAATTGGTAAAATAATTGATTCGAGTTTTTGTGGTCTCTGTGATTTGCAATCCGGGTATCACACAAAATTGATATAATTCAAGAAATTGATTAATGACAGTTGTAAAAGATGTAAGATTCGATTACGATAATGACAGAGATGGTTAATTAAATGTGAATATTAGACAAAGGATAATTCGGAACGTGGAAATGATAATTGGGAATTTAACTTTTTTTCAGGTGGTGCCGAATTTGACCTGTCGGGCGAGAACGCGGTCATCTATTTTGCGCGTCCGATCGACCGTGAAATTTGATTGGTTGCCTCGGTCGACTCTCACGTGGCGTAATGTTCCGGACAAGATTTCATTTTTTTTATTTTTCTTTGTCGCTTTTGATATTAACGGCTTCTTCTCAAGGGCCTGATGAAAGGCCAAATCGAAAAGCGACTGCGCCGCTTTTGGAATCGTCTTTTGGGTTCGATCGTCTCGCATTATGCGACTATATGAGAACTGCTATGTGCACGCCAACGAGGATCAGAAGCCAAGAAATATATATCTCCGATAAGCATCTTCGAAGGAACATGAAAGGTCGTGGAATGTGACGTGTGAGATATCCCAAGCAGGTTCCAGTGCCCGTGATAAGTTCATTAATTATTATGCTCCTTGATCGTGTATTAATCGACTTGTTGTGATCAAAAGATAAATGCCTCCTGACTGATGTTACCTATAATTAAAATGCAATCGACATTAATTTTCAAACACGCCGTTCATTTACCTTAAACTAATAACGTCAGATTTTCAGATACAAAATTCAAGATTGTAATTAATGAAATTGCCTAAGGTCCAATTAATACAATCAATTATTCGCGTAATTCAAATTCAAAAAGATCGTTCGGCTGAGATAAAACATTTGTACTTGCGAAACAATTTTTTTGTTAATTTTTGTGTTTTTATTATATTCAAATGTGTGAGGGATTTTTTGTTTGTTCAACGGTGTGTGTGTGTGCTTTTTATTTCGTTGGGATGAGATTAAAATTAACGTACGCGCCTTAATGAAGACAGGACGCATGAAAAAATTAGAAGGATGATTACAAGATCCTATGGCGGCGCAGTTTGCACTGCTTTCTTGCATCGTAATCAATAACAGTTGTGTATGACTTGTATATACGCCGATCTCTCGCGCGGAGAACAAAAATCAGACGTTCTACCTTCGCAGGTGTGAGTGTTATACGCAACAAGGTATGGAGACCGACAAAAGGATACGGCTCAGCATTTGTTTCGCGAGATACTTAGATCGCAATCTCGTTGGCACCGATGGGGCTTGTGATCGGACGACACTTAAAATTTTAAGACGCCTGCAATTTCTCTCTCTTTCTCTCTCTCTCTCTCTTTTTCTTTTCCTCTCGTTATTTTTTATTAAGGGAAGGGGGGGGGGGGAGGTCTGGGGTTAATTTGTAGCACCATCACCGAGTGGTCAAAAAATTGAAAAAAAATTAAGTTAGAGGATATTTTGGGGACAAGAAATATTCAATGGTGTAAAAACCTACACGGACAAAAATATATTTTGAAATATATATTTTACATATATTTTTATATTTAAAATATATACGTTTATGTATAATATATAAGTGATTTATAAATCGTTTATAAAGCGGCAATAAGTTGTATAAATTAAATATAAAATGAATATAAATTTTATCGAAAAAATATATTTTACTTGAAAAATATAAATTCCGTCATATATTTAAACATATATTTTACGTATACATATTCATATATTTAAAATGTATTCTACATATAATTGATTTATAAATTCCTTATAAATAGACAATGAGTTATATGAATGAAATATAAAATAAACATAAATTTTATCAATAAAAAAATATTATATTTATATAAAAAATATAAAATTAAAATATATTTACATGTATATTTTTGTCCATAGTATATGGGGAACAACTCTAAAATTCGTGAAAAATTATTGAAACTTACAGCAAATTTTGACGGATGAGCATAAATAATTACTAAACTAATATTAATTTTTCATGTTCATTTATCAAATTTGTTGTAAACTTCAATATTTTTCCCGGAATTTCAGATTTGTCCCCCATATATTGTACAGTTCAGTAAATTTTGATACAAGTTTTTTCTCCGTGTGCATGTTAATGATTGTTAGTAATAATTTGTGATATTTCTGGAATAAAATTTCTCAAATTATAAAAGAATGAGTTGTGCAATCTTTATTGATTTTAAAATGTCTAATAGGTTAATTGTATTGTTCTTTATTTGTTCGCATTATACGAAGATAGGAAACCCTCCTCTGCACATGAAATCTTATTACAATTTCAGGAATTCTCGCTTTTCAAGTACACTGAACACTGTGTTAGCTCTATAGAATTTTTACTAAAGAATAATTGAAAATTTGTTGCTCATACAGTTGGCTATGAGTTTCACAAAGAATAAAGGCTGACAAAAAGGTTGTTCTGAAGCGCGGCGATATATTAGACTTGTAATGTCGCGAAAATTGTGCCTCATTGTAATGGGTTATTTGTATATTAATTTCCAGCAGCTGTATCTATGAAATTTATTGAGATGCGGATGCGATAATATTTTACGCGTCGAAGGGCCCACCCATGGTGGGACTGCTGCATCACTCCATATATCCTCTTGTTGGTAGAAGCTATATAACCACGCCATTATTCCAATATTTATAACTATGGCTAAATCTGTAAATCTTCTTAATACGAAGTCGTTAGTTAATGCAGGATGCTTTGAATTTTGATGTTGTCCTCAAACTATCTAAGACACGGAAACATTTTCTGCTTTGACAAACCAAATGTATATTAATTCTTTTTTTTTTCTGCACATTTCTCACCCAAAAACTGACTCTGCTTGGGACTTGTCACAGACCCATACAGACCTCTTACCGGACCACATAAATATAAATTATTTTTCACTCATCTACATAATGTAAAATGCGCTTAATATAACCATAAATAATGCGCAACGAATTAGATGCACGTTTGAATTTACGACAAATTTCTCTTGGCGTGATCGGCTCATTTAATTGGCTGTTAGTTCGGTGTTAGTTTTTCAAAGTATTGACCTCCCAATAAAAATGATGTTCGCAAACGATCAGTCCAAGTGACAGCTAATTAAAATACCTTAAAAAAAGAGAGAGAGAGACAGAGGGAGAGAAAGAAAGAGCGAGAAAAAAAGTGTTTCACTTGCGGATTACAAATCCGCTGAACAAAATGTGCTTTTAATTAGCAATTACCATAGACTGTATATAAATATCCGTCTTTGACAAATGAATCTGCATTCTCAATGTAAGAAATGGGATTTTGAAAAATCATAACAGTATGCGCGGCTATACAGTATATCAAACATTTTAACGGACCTGCACTCTGTCGGCGGAATTAAAGAAAGCGTGAAAATGGCGATGTCAAGTACGCAACAATTTGTCCGGTACGTAGCGATCACAAATCAGTACGCCTCTCGTTAGGTGCGTCGAAGGAGGAAACAAATGTTGCGTGGCATATGGCATCTCGGTTGACTGGTATTTGCAAGCAGTTTGGCGGCGTTCCTCGCTCTGGGACAGCATCATAATCACATCGAAGCGATGTTTTGGCGGACGCTTTCGCATCAGCTATTAATTTCGCTGCGCTGCGGAGAAACAGCGTATATAAATATGAGGTAAAGGTGGAAGAAGAAGTAGTACTGGTATACGAAGCGGCCCCTCCTAAGAAAGAAGAACTAGGCATCATTGCGCGGGTGTGGCGAATACGTGCCGGGGTCGTGGGTCGAACCCCGGCGGACCCCTCACCTGTGTAACCTGCACACCGCTGCGTATACGCATACGCCACTCACACGTTCGCGCATGCATCGCTGCTAAAGACACCCACCAGTAGACGAGCTTCATAGGCGTGGGAGAGTTCATTGAGCAGAGATGCTATCGGCGGTTTTATTTCAAGGCGGATGTGCCCGTTACAACAGCCGATCAACGGGATATGGTCCCTTTGCAAGGGCGAGCGCATCTAGCGGCCATTGCCGCTGCACGTGCAACTATTTCGACATGGACCGCCGTCTGGACCAACTTCTCATTTCTTCATGTCTCTGTGCTCCTACCTGCTCACTTTGCCTACCATACTTCAAACAAGCTCCATCTAATATAGAGACACACTTAGAACAGTTACACCCATGCATATCAACTACACTCGGAGAAAAATTTATTTCAATCTAATAAATTTATTTGAATACCAACCTAATAAATGTTTGTTAGGTCATTATCAAATTTCTTTAATTTAACAAAAATTTATTAGATTCAAACAATTTTTTTTGTGTATACAATTATAGCCAAGCAGTTTTCAACTGCCATCATGTCACTGCATTGACGTGAAATTTTAATTATTGTAATAATTTCAACATCAAATTCATAAATTCCTTCATTAATATATGAGTTGATATTTTGAATATTTTAAATCATGAATATTCAAAAAAGTGATTCAACTGACAGTATATTCAAATGTAATAATCAAGCATGATGATTGTAATACTGATGGTATGAGAATATGTATACAATTCGTGTCAAAGACATTTTTTAGAATAATTATTTGAAAAGAGAATTGACTTTAATTAAAAAAAAAAAAAAAAAAAAGAAAATCTGTGTAAATTAAATTGTAGTACATATGAGGCGGATAGGTAAGGAGTGCAGATCAAACTGGTTTCTGTTTGTAATGAAAATATGGTTTAATAATAATGTACACTAGTAGATGGTCTGGCTGAAAAGCTTTGGGATAAAGAATAAGAGGTGGTGCGAAGGAGTGCGGCTCGATGACACTGAGAATCGCCAGCATGCTCGAACAATGCTTCATTAGAGCATTGTCGGTTCACAATATTGTACAATTAGCCTGCTTGCGCAAACTTAAAATGCATCCACCGATCAGAATCGATCGATCGTATCCGCCGAATTCCCGTTACACGCCATTATCCTACAACTTAGTTCCATACCTTCATGAATTCTCTTATTTTATATAATTTCACGCGTGTGAAAACAATTTGGAGTTTGTTTCGGTACAAAATGGAATTTCCTTTATTTTCTTTCCTTCAACATTTATTCATTTTTATTTCTCAATCAGACTGACGTGACCAGAGTTAATTTAAAAAAAAAAAAAAACGACGTTCTTTTTTTCTTTAAGAAATACATGGTCTCCAATCAGTATATAACAAAATTAAAAAATAACTAGCTCGAATAATGTTTGAAGAATGCTGCAACATTGAACAAATTATTGTTATCGCGCGGCTCGCAACCCCATGAAACATAAATCCAGACTTTTTATTCCTCTAAATTATCTAAATGTTTTTCTACAAAGACCTTAACGATGCAGCATTAACCTTTATAGATGGAATTTTAGTCAACGAATTATCCGAGGTATCTTCTTTTTTTTCCCCCCGCACTAGGGTTACTCGAATTGAAATTGTTTTCTCACCTGACTTGACTATCTCCTACGACGGTGATCCTAATCGCAGATGTTACGAGACAGGCACTGTTATCGTATCTTGGTAGGCAGAATGGAATCGGGAGACTCGCTAATGTGGAATTCGCTTGGTCGGTGTAATAATAATGCATGTCTACACTATCCTCTGATCTTCCGTCACGACAAAATTGCGCTAATGAAAATTCCGTTGCTGCATAGAGAGAACACGCTCTAATCGGCCACGGCTTTCGAAAATTATATATCCAAAACACTCTGTTCAGATTCCCAAATACTAAACATTTTTGAACATCAGTACGCTTGATATCTTTAACAGGTCTAAATATATAGACATCATCTTATTTACTCTCGGCTCTTGAAATTTTGCTATAACAAACTTTTATGATAACAAACTTTGTTGTCTTTAAATGAAACTGTAAATGCTAATCATTACTTACAAGAAGTTGTAAAGTATTATAAACCCACTTTTTGCTAAAAAATTTTTTCTGATTTCTAAAATGACAATAAGATAGTGAGTATCTATCATGATTATAGACAAATTTGCTTTCAAAATTCATGCAGTTGATTTTTATTTATAATCAATTACATAATTTTCCATCATATACCAAAAATATATTATAAATTTTTTTTTATATTTTGTTACAGGCAATTTATCATTGAAAGTTTGTTGATTGGTACAGGTGTCGATAGCTAGTACAACTTTCTTATTTGTTACCAAAGTAATATAAAATGTATCGTACCTAATTTATAAATCAGCCAGTTCTCATTATATTACCATATCGTTACTCTCAAATAGGTACATCTTATTTAGCCTTTAATAGGTTTGATGTTAATGTATGTTTGTTTCATTTTTGCAGTAGGACGATTTTCAACAACACCTGTTAGTAGAACCCGGTTATCCCTTGGACTCACAAATCAATTCAATCTTAATTAATGCATACCTCTCGAGCGACCTTCTAATTACTCTAGAGTAATTATGCGATTGATCATCGGACGTTGAAAGATCTGTATCTCTTAAAAGCTTGCCAACATCAATCCTCGTGTGTATTACGGCTTCATTCTCCGTTTCATCTGGTGGACGAAAAAAAAAAAATAATAAAAAAAATAACGTTTCGTCTTTGGTTTACCACTTATTTTATAAAGATCATTTTTGGTTGTGAGAAAAATACGAATACATCGGAGGGTTCAACGATCCAAGACAAAGTAAGAAAAGAAAATAAAAAATTTTATGATGAATGAACGTAATCGAAATTCGACTGAACAACACACACGTTACAATAAAACCAGCCGGCCATAAATTGTACGTTGAAACGATCAGGAAAATATCGATGATGATCAATTATTCCAAATAATTATCGGTGGTAAGTCTATCTTTAGTGCTTAGCGCTTGTAAGAGATTGAAATTGAATGTATTAAACTGAAAGAGCAACCGGGGCACGCCTACCTTTTGGCGAAGACTTTTGCGATTCATGGGTCAGCATAAGGACCGCTCGTTTCAAGGGGCCGCTTGCCCTGACGGACGATCAGATAAAACTTCGTGTTTGTCTAACCTCTCACCTCCTTTTGCGATCCGGATGTCTTCTCCAGTGGCCTGAAGTGCTCCAAAGAAGATGAATCGTGCAAAGAGCTACGACTCCACTCACGTTCCTTATTTGAGGTGTCATGTTCTAAAAGCTTTTCAAATTTGCCAACTTTTACGCCGCGCCTCGCTTTTTCACATTTCATTTTTCATCTTGTACTTCGGGACATTTCGAAAACTGAGGATAAAAAATGACCAAGTTTCAATCTTGAAGATATTCATTCTTAATTTAATATCGAGACTGAAAATTTTGCAGAAACATCTTGTATTCTGGCGATGGCAGTTGGAAGAGAGAGAAAAAAAAAATTAAGAATCAAGGCTTTACATTAGAGCTACTAATTAAGGAGTCTTCGTCAATTTGCACGGATACTCGCCCACGCGTCTCACGTGAGATTAACCCCCATGGCTTTTTTTTCGACTGCCTAATTACCAAAGGATCCACCGACCTTTCGTGGCGAGCGCCGCGATTATTACGGCGACCCGCTGTGCGATATATTTCACGACAAATTGCAAAATTTAAGGGGGAATAATTTTATACCAAAGTCGTACATAATTTGATGACTGAATTCAATTATGGAAATTATTTGTCATTTTATTTGCTTTATCGCAATTGATTGACACTATCTGGTCAAGGAATGTTATCAGAATTTTGTATTACAGCTCATCTGCTTTATTCTTGTATTAACAAAAGTTTAGCGTTTTTTTTTTCAAATCTTGATAGTTTATATCTCATAGGGTGAGAATCGCGAATGGCGAAAAACGTATTCTTGTTATGCTTATTAAATAGCTTGTTACTTATACTCAGAGCTTTTATCATGAAAACGAAAAGTTTGCTAAAACGAATGAAGCCCGTCACGTCCCACGCAAGCGCGGCATATGAAGCCATAAATCAAATGTTTCTCCACGGACGATACTCGCAATTACATACATAACATATGCATGGTTATATCGTTATTATCATGCACCCCCGGTTGTGGGAGTCGCGCCAATTTGCACATTATTTGGACCAATGTTTTCTGTTGTCAGTTTTGGATGTCGTGATTTTTATATCATTTTGAAAAAAAAAAAAATTTTATCAAGATTTTTCAATTTTTTTTCGGTTGTTTTTTTCCTCCCAATTGTTTTTTTTTGTTTACTGTGGAGAAAAGTGGTTGCGATTTAAAAGAGAAACGACTGTGTTGGACTGATGATTTTGAGAGCAAACTTTGCGTGAGATAGTCAAACAGAAGATCTGTAACGACGAAGTTTGCGCGTGTCAATGTAAGATTTCTGTTTGGCTGAATAGTTAAACGTGTGCTCGCGTAATTGCCGCACAAACTTTAAGGCGACTGTTCAGTAAAATTGTTAAAATTTAATAGAATCTGACAATTTTGATAAAACTTTTTTTTAGAAATAGTTGTTAATGGACAGATGACAAAAGTGAACTTAGTTTTTTTAGAGTAAAAATGCCATATTTAGTCGTGGTTTTGCACTTGTAACATTCGGCCGTGTTAAGTGCACACGTGTGCCGTGCACTTGACATACTCGAGCAACATTTTTTCGTTGTTTATTTTTCAATTGAATATTGAATGCTATTGTGTCGTCATAATAATAATCGCTTGTTAATTCAGATCTTACACCTTCAACGCTTTCATAACATTCTGGATTCATGGAATTTTATTAAAATGTGAATAACTAATAGCAATATAAAATCTATCTTAGATGTACTTATTTTCAATGATTGCTGAATGTTATCAACTTATTATGAAAATCAACATTATTTAAACATTATAAACACTTACTTTGTCATTTCCTAAGATTCAAAATATGTTGATGTTTATGTACATTTTCACTGCAAGCATCGAAGTTTTTTCATTTCTGTACTGATTTCAAATTTATGTATTTTTATTTTATAACTATATTTGGAATTTTTTCTAAATTTTTGATGTTCAACCAATGTATTTAGAAAAATCAAAGAACCTTTGAAACTATTCTTTTTTTCCTTTTTGTTTCAAACGAGAATTGAGGTGAATCTGTAGAGCTTTATGAAGTTTATCTATTATGGACTATAGTATCTTCGATTTCAAAATAGACATACTTGATATTAAAAATGTAGTTTTGAGTAGTAAGTCTTAAATTAATACTGTAGAATATGATCTATTTGCAATTTTCTAGCAAAATTTGTATGAAATTAATAAAGTAATTTTATTATTAATGAAAATTGATCTAATGTTCAGTTTCTTGTAACTCATATATACCAAAGAAAATTTTTTGAACAGTTTTTCTCTTACTAATGAAACATTATAGATATCTGAAAATAATTGTGAAAAAACAATAAAAAAATTACCTTTCAATAATTCGTACTTTTTGTAATGTAATATCAATAATTAATTTATCCTGATAAGGATTCATCATTTAATTCAATAACAATATCAATTATTAAAAATGAAATTAATTAAAAATAAAATAAATTAAAAATAAAAATTAATAAATAACAAATAAATAACAATAACAATAATAAATAATAATGAATAACAGTAATAAATAAAATGAATATAATAAAACAACTTGTAATAATTTTGTAATTACTTTATTGATTGATTTGTTTATTTGATAAGAAAATAAAATAAATTTGCAGAGTTATTCTAGGAGTTTGGCAAGTATCAAAAATGTATGAAAATGGATCGACGATGTGACGTCTGGAATAGAAGGGGTTACGTAGAAGGAATGAAAGGGTTTAAAAAATATTAAATTGAGCTCATTAGTTTCAGCGATGTTTAGCATGGCTGAAAGAGGATGAGGCATGAAGGGAGTAAATATTAGCGAATGAGAGAAAGCGCACCGCTATGCCGCGGGGGAGCTCACTCCAATACCATAAATCCTTCGAGGTGTTAATACGTTCACACACCGGTCAATGTTGGGTGCCACGTTCGTCCGCTCGTATATTTCTCTCTTGTCCTGCGAATTTATTATTGTTTCGTTGCGGCGTGCGCCTTTTTGTTCTTCTCTCCGCCAAATTGTTAACCCCGAACATGATGATGCCCATAGTATGATGAACAGTGTGCACGTGTAACGAAAGCCAAAAGTTCTCGCACAAAATTGAGCGAAACGGGAGAATCGGAGCGGAGATCCATACAGATCATTTGGATAACGCCGCACCGTGCCGTTGGGATAGAATGTCGGAAATTATAGGGTATTATCGGCGGTGAAGATGCGATACCAACGAGATAACCGATGATACGGCTCCTCTGCAATTATGACCTTCAAATGAATACTAATTTTATAACTTATATATTTCTTATGTATATGTTTTACATTATATTTGACGCTTCAAACTAGCAGAATAACAAAGACCATATTGTACGTTCTTTCTTCATCTCAATAATTAATCCCGCACGGGCGAAAATACATTTTGAAAATATAAACAAAATATTTTTGTTTGTATAAAATATATCCCAGCAAAATAAGTATAATAAAATGAAATATATATTTTGGCGGATCTATTTTCATCCGTGAGGGATTTTATGACAAATTTTGAATTAATCAAAGCACTGTAAAAAATTACAATCCAACTTGTTCATAAAATCGAATGAAAATATTAAATTATAAATTGTTGCAGACAAGCATAAGATGAGATGAGCTTGCGATCGTTTCTAAAATTGTAACGCATCGCGATGCGATAAGCACGCAGAGTCACGCCCGAAGAGCGTTTATCTTAATATAATCCGGATCGGAAATTCACTCGGCTTTCAAGCCAGCCGCCCTGGGTGAAAACGCGTCCCTTATCGCTCCGCATCGGCAATGACCCCGCGACCTTCTCGGCGCCCATTGGCGGCGAATCGCATGTCCCACTAATGGCGAATAGGATGTATTGTCCAGCGAGAAAAACCAGCGCTCTTATCTCCGTGATACAGCGCTCAAATTCATCTTACCTTATTTGTCTCACATTCGTCTGAAAAGTTGAAAGTCGTCCCTGTCAGTTGATCTATGTCACTGTGCACATAACGAGCACAATTCTGTAACTCGGTTAAATCCGTGCTTAGACTCTGTATACTTACCTCCTCGACAAAAATATTTCATTCTCAAAAGGATGTTTGAAATCCCTAATCTCGGAAACTTTCGAAAATGATCGTCGCGCGATTACCGTAATTCAACTTTTACGTATGTTTCCCGACTGAGGTAAAAGAAAAACCACTTATCTTTCAAACTTATTCAGATTAATGAACAATTTTGAATTTAACAGGATCGATATTTGAATACGTTTGGTTGGGAACACAAGTATCATTTCAAAAGTGTCATATGAAATGATACGATAAAGTTTTCAAGTTTTGTTCTCCGGTGACAAGCCCCGTAATTCATGGTGAGTTATAGGTAGAAAATCAGATGAAATCTAGATATAATTTATAGCGCGCCACAGATTATTTCACGTTTACCTGGTGATTAGTCGAAATTAATTTAGGCTCAGGTGTTGTGTGTTTCACTTTTGTGTCAACTGACTAATTGATGATTTGAAAATTGAAACGGCTCGTTACGAAGTTTGGTGACAGTAAATTAGGTAGAAAATGATCGAATAATTAAGCCTGATGAAAACGTCACAAAAGTGGCGTTGAAAACTAATTTCATTTCGATGCATAACTTGATTAGTATCAAATTTATGACCTGCATTAAGACATTCTAACGAAATCTTTCGGTCCTGATGGATGCTTATTTTATTTATCTATTTTCTTTTTTCTAATGGAAACGTTGATGGAAACTAATCAAGTGGTGGTTTCAACTTCCCGACCGAGTAATTCGTAAACTGTTTGAGATTACAGTATAAAAAGTGTAAACGCGCCAAAAATGAATTTCCTTTCGAGGAACGATGCTCCTGGTCTTTCGGCGAAATGATTTATGATTACGGATCGCGTGATTGGCGTACATCTTTACGTTTCTCTTAACGAATCTTTCGAGCACGCGATTCACCGTGCACTCGCTCTAAATCTCATAATGCCTCTTAGACACTGGCATGCACGCGCGTAAACGTTTGCTTAAGGTATAAGGGCAAATGGCATAGCAAAACGTCGGGGGAATTTTGTCGTGAGAACACGGTCGCCTATGAATAATGAGTTATAACTCTATTAGAGCTGAAAAAAAAACTATTACTCCATCACATTATTCTTAACATTGTATGGTATATCGATGGAAAAAATATTCTAATGAAGTTAAAGAATAATGACGAACAAATAATAAGATTGTGCTCGAACATTTATAATGAATCAAATAAATCAACCAGTATTTTGCATTAAATTAATTTTTCTTTTTCATCCATCAAAAATTAATTAACTTCTATCCCGACAGTACTATCATTTTTAATTTAAAAATAAAAACCTATCCTTCTGCATCTCAGAACATTTACTCAAGATGCAATCCTTTTGACACAAGATGAAAACAAGATTTGACACATACCTTGACATTTGACTGGTTTGAAAAAAAGCATTCAACAATAAAAGCGTAAAAATGATTGTTTTAATTGAAAGTAAAGTCGTGCTGTTTATTGATAATTTTTATTAATTGTTTCGTTATTCGATTGTTTTCGAATTTTTTTGTTCCCCTGTCGGTTGGATTTTTTCATCCCGGATGAATGATTGAACGGCGTTGATTCACGATTTAATACAATAGCTGAAATCTAACAATTATTTAAATTGGCAATGACAGTAATGTATTTATTGTTCCGGATACCAAAGTGGTAGACTCAAAGGCGATATTTAAAGCTCGTAAAAACATTAGACTTTTGTATCACGAGGAGCATTGTCACCGCATGGAGATATACGCACGCGGTGCAATGCGTGACGGCAGAATGCAGGCGACATGTGAGCTCATGCATGACCCAGGGCTTTGATGGGATCGATGCGCCGCGCTACCGACTTCTGGGAAAGATCACACTTGAGATCGAAGAGCGATCCTTCTTACATGCCACTGCACCGCGCCTATCGCCGCGCACGACGTGTCTTCGGATAATTCGCTTGCGCTTATGTCTGCATAAGTACCGGGCACCGACGACCCCGCGTAGATAAGGCCTAGAAAGAAAGACCAAAAGGGAGCTCGACATCTAATTTGTGCGCGATCTTATAGCAGCCATATCCTGGGAACTGTTTCTTCCTCTCGATTCAACCGTTTGGTAATTTGATACACTAACTTTGCCATCGTGTAATCGAAATCGGCTTGTATATTCAACTGAATATCTACCCAATGAAAACAATTACGATTAATGTCGCTTAGCGAAAATTGCAAATACTAGTTTGTGTATCCCCTCGACATTGAAAAGGATGTTATCAGTATCTCAGCTAACGTTTTTCAGCCGATTTATTAAGTCGCACGAAATTTATATTGTCTGTTAAATTTAAACCGACCTTATTCCATCCTTTCCTTATTTGAATCAGGAAAGAAGAAAAAGAAATAAGAGAATTCCACTGAATAAGTGGAAGATTTGGTTTAACAATTTACGATAAAAGGTTTTGTATTGTTGAGGTGTAATTAGAAAATTTGACCGAGAATAATTGTTTTTTTTTTCTCTTTTTTTCAGAAGCATCTCAACTCGTCATGGTTGAAATCGAGTTACGTAGAGCTAAAGTGTTGTTGGCCTGGGGCGTAGGAATTACAGCAGCCGACCTCGAGATGACAATAACGAGCAAAGTGTGTACAACCGAATGGCAGAGAAAGAGGCAGCGTCTCATCTGGTGTCCTTATCCAGCGAGGGACGTCGAAGGTGACCTAGCTCGTAAGCACCTGCCATCGTCATTACCATCAAGCGGTGTTCTATTAAAATAACCAACTATGATTTCTGCCCAGGGCTCTGTTTCATACACACGCTACAATCACGCGTTGCAATCTTTTTATCGACTTTATTCACGTCGGCTAACACTACGCTATAACACATTTCACAGCTAAATTAATCGTATCCGCGGAAGTACAGTCGCGTTTGATTACTGGAATGTTTTCCTATAGCAACGTGAAGAATTGCTCAGTGACATCAGGAAAATTATCTCATCCTATTTTGCTCATTACACGAAAAACACGTTCTCATAAATTGTATTATTTCTTTTCTTTATTTTATACTCTTTTTTTTTTAATACAATACAAAAATTTACTTATCGAATCCTGATTGGTGCTCATAGTTTCTTTTTGTGTGGTGATATATATGATAATAGTTTAAGAGCAGATGAAAAAAGGTGGTTGGAAAAAGGTTCCCTTTCATCGAACCACTTTGTCAGAATTTGAAAAAAGCTTTGATCCGAAGGTGCTCTCGAACCTTTAATGAGAATCAGGTTCAGCGACTGTTGTTAGGATCTTGTCTCGTAGAACGTCTAATTTATGGGACACGCATAATCATTTTTTTTGTCGTGATTTTAATAGCTTACGCAACGGTCCTACAAATTATTTATTATCCGACACATTGTGCCCTCAACAATTTTTGAAAAATATATATTCTCGCGTCATGGATGATGTGTGTTTTTCTCGCGCGAAAGTCAGAGTGTGCCAGGCATCACGACACTGCAAAGAATATTGGTATGTATAATGAAGAACACAAGGAAATAGCCTGCAGAAGATTCACACGTTATTGTCGGCTATGAGAATTAGACTTGAACTTAAAATTTGTGTTGTGGGCTGAGAATTGAGTTTCTGAAATTAATTACATCTTGGCTTATTTCTCTTCCAATAGTAAAACATGCATTTGACATTTTGAAGTGTAAAAAAAAATTTTTTTTTTCATTCAAAAACCGACTGAACACAGTGATAAAATGGAAAAAGCAAGAAAATGTGTTATTTGTGTGCCATGTTGATTATGTTTTTATGAAGACACAACTTTTACGATGACTGACAAAACAGATTTCAAACCAATCACCGACGATCGGTTCAGAGTTCATCGCATAAAAATTCTCACAACTGGCACATTTTTGCGCTGCTTCTGACGTGGTCAATAATAGTTGTTGACGGAATAGATGTACGCGCCCCCTTATTAACGATGCGTGTTGCTCTCGCTGGCGCCTCTGCGCAATCTGTTTACTTAGTGGGAACAAATTGCCTGATGAATCTGTGCAGTCATACTTCATAATTGAGAGCTTCTGTGTGCGCACTTTCTTGCTCTCTTGCTCTGTGTTTGTCTCTCCGAGTAGAATTCGCTTCTGTTTTGCCACGCAGCCAAAATAAAAGAACACGATAATAGAGAATCCAAGTTAGTAAATTATTTTCCAATAGTCTTTTCGCTTTTTTTTCTTCATTCGATTTTTGCGTGCAACTTTTTGTTTATTTTTTTCCATAAGGTCGTAATGAAAGCTACTTAGCTCGATATGTGACGAAGAAAGAGAGAGAGAGAGAGGCAATTAAAAATGAAAATTACAGAGAGAGCAAACTACTGTGCGGTGTGCGTAACAACAAAGTCTCACGGCCTTTGAACCTGAACTCGTCATAACTGCAAATGGAATGAATACCTACGTACTAGCCATGGTAGCATCTACCGCAGTGGCCATTGCTTCACACCGGAGGATAGTTACTGGTACTTATAGCAGTAACCTACTGAATGGTCGCGCAGTGTCGAGATTGACTTGAGATATTAAGCGTGCCCTAGCTCCATGTGTACGAAAGGGAGGTACGCAGAAGAAAGAGTACACAGACCGATTGCCATTCGTAAAGCCGATAATAAAGAAGCCAAGAACTTCGAATGATGAATATTCGTGGATAATGAGCCACCGGAAGATCATTATGAACTACCATGCGTTTATTTTTTCGCTTCTCCGTATGATCATCGGTTTGGTGTACCAATCGAATCGGACGACTGCTATAATCCCTCTCAAATTGTTTTTGCATCAGAACCTGCAAGTACAAAACAAACAAAAATTTTTCAAAATTCAATTATTTCAACTGTCGATACAAAAATTTAATTGTTTATGATTATAAAATAAATATAATTATAAAATAATTTTTAATATTAATTCATACGAATGCGTCTATGGATAAATTGACTATCTCTAAGTTGTGATATTTAATGTAGAAATTGGACAAAATGATATTATAGATATTACGTAGCATGCATTTTTACAATGGTTTGAAATGAAATATATATCAAATTTGAATTTGTGAAACTTGTTCATACTTTTCTTAACTGTGTATGGTGATCAAAAATACACATAATTCAATTTTAAACAAATTCTGACTTCATAATTTTTCTGAAAAAAATGTAAACCTGTAAATTTGCACATAATAATTATAAAAAAAATATTATTAGGCAATTTATTAGACAGATATTAACAACATATTATAGTCATAAAATATTGGAATTGTTATGATTAATTACCATTAATTTGAAAAATGTCATTTTTACTGTACCGACAGTGCCATTTTAAATTGGTAGAAATATTATATCAGTTTATAAAATATAGTACATTTTTGAATTTTCCAAATTATTATCGTCTATAAAAACAAAAAAGTAAAAGGATTTTGAACAATAAAATGGTTAGGAAAGAAACAGAAGAGAATCTTCTTGGTCATTTGTTGTGAACTGATTTATGATTTGTGCGCTAACTTGTACTTATGAATCGTGCGAAAGTCTCCGCGGGTGCAAGCAAAAATGCACGCTCATGTAAGTCGAAGTGAGCTTACATGCACACAGCCAGTCGAATTGTTGCTGGGACTCGTTATAGAGAGCAAGTAGCTGCCAGTTGTGTGGGCCTATTCGTCCGCGCGTATGTGTGTCTTGTGCTTTTCGCACCGCAGATCAATATACGTTTGCCATGGTCCGCTTCAAAATAACCGACACGCTGCTATGAAATTGATAATTTACTGCGACAGGCGCGGCGAGCCACGTATCTAGTGCTGCACAACGCGAGTCTGTTGTTCCTTCCATTTCTCGTTTCCTTCTTTCTTACACTGAAATGTTATTTATGAATCTGTTGATCCCAAACCATAACCTATTTGCTGTTGTTTATAAACATTCAACAACATCAGCATTCATCCCAGTTTCGTGTGAACAATTACAAAAATACAACAAACTACAATTTTATTATTATTATTACTGTTTTTTCTTAAAAATGGAAAATGGTAAGAATTTGTAACTTTAATAAATTTATGATAATTCTATTATAATTTATTTCTGTTAGGGAATAGGAACCTGAGAATGGGAACGTGCCAAAAAAAGAGTAAACTTCGAAACGTTTGACATTTGTTTATAGAAATATTATAATATATGCAAGTTTGGGTATTTGCATTGTAAAGGGGAAGGGAGAGTGCTAGACTCGTAAGTAAAAGATAACGAGGAGCATGAACAATCAATTGCTATTCATTAGAAGGCTAAATAAAACAAAACTTGATATGAAGATCACAAATCTTTCAGTTTCTTTCAATAAACGAAATAACGAAAATGAAACAGTCTTATAATTTGATTTCAAACAAAAAAAGAAAGACATTGAATATAATTTAATAATAAGGTGAGTGAGTGAGGGAAAGAGCATTCGCGGGGGAAAAGTTGATGAAAAAAAAAAAAAAAAGAAAAATCAAATTCTTGCCACCCGGTGTCAACGGGCACCAGGACATTCACATTCTTGCCGGTTCATCCTCGGGTTTCAGGGGACTGTCCTCGTTGTGGCGTCTCATTGAGCATGGTTTCAGCCATGCTCGGTTTCTGTAAACGGGATTGGCAAAAATCAGCGACTTACACAGATAAAAAAAAACTACAAAATTTACTGTGATCATTGTAAACTGCGCACCATAACCTCAAACACAAATTTGTCTCCCAAATTACAGAAAACTTTACTATCGATGGAACATTTTTGACTAAATTTTGTTATGTTCATAGTAATTTTTTGTATGAAGCTCACCGTCTGCGTTTTGGTAAGAATCATAGTAAAATTTGATGTTGTATTTCGTATACTTCTCTTGTTAGTTTGGTTATCCGGCGAGTTTCGGACACTTTATTCCGTTCACTTATCTTTTGCACGCGTTCAACCTCCCAGAACCCAAAAACTGAAGTGAAGAGTAACTATTGTTCCCGTTCGGAATCACCGTTTGGTGTGCTAGTGATGTGTCCAAAAATCGGCTCAGCGCTAGCGACACCGCGTTAGCATTTATAATTCAAAAAATAAATTAATGAGCCGATAAGGGTTACATCATATATATAGTGAAGTAGAATCTGTGGTGGTATAGTTAAAGCGTAATTCACGTATACCAGCTGCGGTTGGAAACTAACGAAGACGATTGTAGTTAATTGTAGTCATGGTACATATCGCGCGGCACAAGAACAGTGACTTTTTTGCTCGAGTCAATATATCAGTGTGGAGAGGCCATGTCCGACGGGTAATGCTCTCGGAACTGTATCCAAAGTCCTCCTGCTGATCAATTCTGTGCAAGCGCACCATCAAGCTCTCCCATCTGCAATCACATTTTGCAAATTCAGATTAACTTAATTTCAAATTTCTAATCATTATTACACGGAGAGAAAAAAACATTAAAATTTACTGTGAACACAGTAAAACGCGGACCATAACCTCAAATGCAAATTTTTCCTATGAATCACAGAAAACTTTATTATCGACAGAACATTTTTTACTGATTTCCGACTAAATTTTAGTATGTT
>JAAMPD010001679.1:0-21557 GCA_025266255.1 Trissolcus basalis | reverse complement strand
CATATATGCCAATATACTGACAATGTATTGTACAATATATTGTTCATATATTGTCAATATATGTATTTTATAGAAAAATAATATATTGTCAATCTATTGATAATATATGGACAATATATATAATTTTTTTTACTAGGGATCGTAAAAACAATGGATGAAATGAAATTCAAAATTGGGAAATTCAAGTATGTTTGATATGATGAAAATTTTGTTTCAAAATGTTCATTAATTTTGATATGGATTTGATTTGAATTTGAATTAGTGTTAAATTTGGACTTTGACTTTAATTTTACATCTATGCTGTGATTGCAATATGAATTGCATTTTTTACAATTTATATTGTAAAAAGTATTATAAAGTTCTACAGTATCATAATAATGTGTATTTTGTATATTGTATTTTAAAATTTACACTTCCAATTATCGATCAGAACCAAAATTTTAAAAATCCAAATACTACCAAGACTATTACGATCTCTCCACCCAGCCGAACAGAGTTAAATTCACCATTTCATAACCGTGACCTGACGACATAATTTTTTTTATTTGCTACCAATCATGCAGACTATCGACCATCGTTTGATAGCGCGCCCAGGCTGACAAAGTTGAATGTACAAATTCCGTGCCAGGCACCCCCCCCCCCACCCACTCCCAGTCTGGCGCGCGCCTCGACGGCATACTTTTTTACCTCATTTGCTCGCGCTTCTTTTTTCGTCGGTGGCTCTCTGATTAAAGTCGAAAAATTTATAGCCCGCCCGGAGAAGCTGAAATTTCCTCACGGCTTATCGCAACCGAGCGGGCTCTCTGACGGCAGATTATCGCGGCACGCGCACACACTCCTCTTCGTTATCCCCGACTCGTTTCTTTGTTTGCGTCTTATTATACCTCCGACGATCTGCGGTGCGAATTAACAGCAGGCGGGACGGATTAGAAGCGCAAAAACAAAAGCGAACGTCGGTCGCGGGGTTTTACGAATAAATTTACATCGGCCTTCCCACGCACCAGCGATGGGGGGGGGGGAGAATTTACGTAACAATGTCTCTAGGGCTATTTATGCGTCGGACGGCTCCGACTTGGCCGTTTTATTACGGCCAGGAGATGCGCTGTTAATAAAAGAGTGTCGCGCGAGCCCAATCGATTGTGCGAGTTTTCTTTTCAGCGTTGGGTAATTGCGCTCCTTGGGACCCCTTTCGTGCTCGCCAGCGCTGGCTCGAGAGGCGCTTAACTTCAAGGTTGAATTCGAGTAATTGATAGTTAGCAAAAATATGGTAATTGCGCGCTCGCCGAACAAAAAGTAACGAACTGGGCGTCTTGCAGGAAGTGGCAGCTTGTTATTACACTTACGACTTAATACTTTCTTTTCGTCATATTTTATCGGCGCGTACGAAAGTACGATTATCACTCATACTTTCGTCAGCGTTTAATTAAATCTTTTCGATATCATTAAGTCGGCTTTTTATTACTTTTTTATCATTTATTTATTTTTTTTTGTAATTGAGTATATACACTGTTGACAATTTTCCAACGACATTGTAGACCAATTGAACAGGTTTGGATGGTCTTTTTGGTTTTGGTTCATTGTGGTGCAATTTTGTGTAAATGTGACTTTTTTTGAATACCTGTGACATTTTTTTATGTACTTGGTATAAGGTTATCTGATTACAGTGAGGAAATGATATCGTTGGCCATGCAATCTGTATTGTAATGATTACAATTTTAATTGTGTTCCTTACAGGTTTTATTGTAAGGAATTTAAACTACGTGGCAGTGGTTACGATAATGATTGTATTTTTTACAATCCAATTTTTAAAAAGTACAATTTATGTCGTAGAAATTACAAAATTAATTCCACTTTCTTTACAAAAGATGATTATAATGTACAAGGTATGATCTATATGATGATTACGAGAATAATTGTACTCCTAATAATGTCATAATGATTATAATATTCATTATAATTTTTACAATTTCTATTGTAAAGAATGCGATATAATTTTTTAGTCAATTTTCAAGCAATTCTAATTTTTAAAATGTAACTTTTTATGTTGTGATGATCAAAATATTAATTTTGATTCTTACAATTTATATTCTCAAAAAATACAACGTATATTGTAATGATTACAATAATAATTGTACTCCTCACAATCCACACAATAATATTAATCTTATTTCTTACAATCTATGTCAAAATAATTACAATATTAATCATATTAACCTATATTATAAAAACTACAATTTACGTCGTAATGATGACAATATCAATTTTACTCTTGACAATTTGTATCGTACCGACGATTTCTTACATTTTTTTACAATTTTTCTAACAGCTCAGATCTAGAAATTGACATACATAGTTGAGAAAAAATATAAAATTTGAAATTTACTCTCACTCAAATTAAAAATTAAAAAGATTCTCTACACTTTTCCCTGATCATTTTAAATTCCATATCTGATCTCATCTAAAAAATTATATCTACTCCTGATTTTTTCCATTCTTAGTAAAAAAGGATCATATTATTGACAATATATAAAACATATTACAATATATTATTTCCGAAATCATATATTGACATTATATCGATTGTTTTTACAATTTACTAATATATTGTCTATATATAGTTTATATAAATGAAAAATATTTGAACTTATATGATCAATATATATTGTCAATGTATGAAAATTACATGATACAATTGATGATATATTGTTAATATATTGACAATATATGATTCGTTTTACTCGGGATACTATATCTCATTCCCTTTTTTTCCATTCTAGAAAAATAAACCGAAAGAACCCTCAAGTTCTTCTAAATCATTGTTATTCCACACTTTAAAACTGCATTTAAACGAATGTTAACATCAAATTTTGACTCGTTCACATCATAACGGCGCTCGGAGCTGATAAAATATTCACGCAATAATGCGAAAAAAAGGAAAAAAGAAAAAGGGAGGCTTGGAAGCAACTTAACCGGAAGGTGGCTGCGATACAAAATGCATTCACACGGACTCGCGCTCGCACTCGACAGTTTTGCTCGCTCGCCATTGCTCACAATCATCATATTCTCATATGCTCGACAAGCAGCTCTTGCGGTAGCTGCCGGCTACCGTCCGCAGTGATTTATACACATTCCACCAGAGTTCCCATTCAGAATCCTTCCCTGTCTTGGGTCGCTGAGCGAACGTGAGACGCGCTGCCATTATCGCATTACTTGACCATCATTTGACAGCTACGACAGTCATAATGAACCACCTACACTGCTAATCACAACAAACGAGCCACGATTACGTAATCCTCTGACGAATGGCACCTTTTTCCCTTCCACAAATGACCCGGGAAAATTGTCCCCCTGAGATATCGTCGGGACTGTCAATCCTTTTTTGAGCCCGTTTTCACAATTAATTGGTTCGCAGACGGCAGCTTCTTCTGAAAAGGAAAACGATTATTGAAATTAATGGCACTGAACTGATTAGCGACGTTTCAGATCGGTAAACGTTTGGCGGAATGAAAAAAATTGCTAAAGTTCAGTACACTTGCTTCAACTCGAGTTCAAAAGTAAAATTGCACTTTCCAAAGTTGGACTTGAAAAAGTCATTTCCGAAACCGTAAATTGTCATTACAGGATGGAAAAATGTGTCGCTAATGCAATGTGTTTTTTCAGTACTTTTTATTTCGTGATTATCATACTATTTTACGAGTAATAATTTCGAATGAGAAGTTGAAAAATTTGGGAAAAAAAGGAACATGAATCTGTGTAACATGAAAGTTCACCTTTTTGTACCGATGTAATTTTTGTTTGGTGAAAATTAACGCAATGTTTTTTTTTTCGGTTTTTTTTCTTCTCGCTTGCTGTAATGCAAATTGAAATGCTTGTTTTCATGGCAATTGTGTCACATTCGAAATCTCGTCAACGTGTAACTGGAGCAAAACATAATTTTATGTATCTCATTTTATTGAGATGTGAAGTATAATTGACGCAATTTGCATGGTTGAAAAGTGTTGAACGAAACTATTAAATATTCCTCGCGATGGCACCGAGACCGATTTAATTTGTATATTAATGGGATTTAGAAAGAAACGGCGAACGAAAAATTTGTAGTCGACAATTTTATTGGCACAATATTTTTACACTTAAATGCACCCTAATTGACGTTATCACACGATGAAATCTGACTCCAAATGGATACGTTCAAACAACTTATGCGACACTTAGAAAAACAGAATTCTCAACTGGATTATTAATTATGATTGGGACAAGCATCAACTTTTATTCAAATCGAACACTGATCAGTTCAATTGAAATGGATTATTCCTCCGGTCGGGCATAAACTTTAAGCTACAGGGCAAGTTGATTATTACCGCAATTCATTCAAAAATTGTCCAGACTCCGGAAGTGGACGTCAATTAAAAGTAAAATATGATAATTCAAGTCACTAGAAACGTGATTTTAATGAACGTACCGCGGTTATAATTTTGCCCTTCATACGCACTTTGGTTACAGTTAAGATTGTGTAGAAAAATATTAATTGTTAATATAGAAATGAACAATTTGTTATTTTTAATAATCTCTTGATTATAAGCTATTAATTTATGCAAAGATACACATACCTATTGGACTTTGAATTTGTGAAAATAATTTGCAAAGTTGACCAAAAACTAACTCTTTCATTTTACACTTTTTCATATACAGATGTAAACATAAATTTGATTAATATTTATGAAATTTTTCATCTTATTAATTTATGTATATTTTGGCATATATTTATTCGTATATTTTCAGTAATACAGTGTTAAAATGTATGAAAAATATACTTTCAATTATATTCTCCAATATAGAATAATTATATGTTCCACAGAATTTCCTTTATCAATTTCAGTAATATATATTAAATATATAACTTTTTGTCCGATATATATTTACTATATTTCGACATATATTTTTGTATAAATGTTGATCTATATTTTTTTCTTTGAGGGTAGTGAAAAGATCATATATTGTCCATATACTATCAATATATTGACAAGTTATTATTTTTAGCAAATCAAAGATTTTAATAAAAATCACAATAAAAAAAATTGAATCTGCCCCTAAATAATTACTTATAATTAAATTAAAGTTAATTTAACGTGATTCTGAATTATATTAATATTTATTCGCCTATTTGACTGTCATAACTATTTTAATAATAATACCTAAACAATTACTTACCATTAAAATGAAGTTAATCAAATGTGATTCTGAATTATTTTCATATTTAGTCGCCGATTTGACTGTCATAACAACTTTAATAATATAACGGATTCGATAAAAATGCTGTCTTGAAACTGACAGAAAAAAGAAGAAAAAAAAAGGTAGCACAGCTGAACCGGCGAAATATTTTGAAGCCTCTCATCTCTTCTAGAATTTCAATCGCTGCTGTCATTAATCAAACTGGCTGAAGCGACGAGCGATTAATAAACATAAGATAAAGGAGAGGCGACCACACGGCGAATTGAATTCTAAGCGTCCGCTATCTTATCGCGAGTCCGCGACTTGTTTGCCTAAATATAGCCGGTCGAAAAATTGCTTAACCTTAATTACATCCATTTCGTTAATTGTACTTAATTAATTATCAACTTTTATTTATTCCCCGGCTGTAAATTCATTCACCGGCCTGATCGTATATTATACGTACATATATGGCGCGTTGATGTCCTTGTTAATTCGTGGCGATAAGAAACTTCATGGCAACGTTATAATCAGGATGGTAACTCGTCTGGTGACAAAGTCTTGTACCGTTGTCGAGATAAGTGTTGACTTTTCGTATGGCAATTCATTCCTCAGAATCGACCGGGCATCGCGCTATAGCATTATGCAGATAATGAATGGTTTCGTCACGTTTGTTCGTAATGAATGATACAAATGCACCACGTCGGCAATCAAATGTGTACTTTTATGCTGCAATCTCGGACAATAACTCCGGAGTGGCTCCGCAGCTGCGATCGCCCAGCTCACTTTCTCGGCCGATAAATATTCAAGAGCTTCGTTCCTTCTCGGACCGAAAATCGAGCGCCTAATAAAGAGATGATCATTCATAACAGCGCGGGATATCCCAGTCATTTGTTCCACCATTGGATCAATTTTCGTTTCGTTCAAATTGCTCAGGTTTACACGGATGGAAAAACCTCATTTACATTTTAGTGTGATTCGCTGCAAAGAATTTTTGCGGACGCAAAATGTTTGATCAAAATGATTTCTCTTTTCATTTGAGAAATGTTTTTGAATTTGATTTTAAAAATGTAATATAGTTTGCTAAACCTGATAATAATAACGTTAGAATTATATAACGCAATTTTTTTTTAAATATATCAAACACACATTAGAGATTTTGGTAGAAAATTTATACAATTGAAAGTTTGCAAAAAAAAAATTGTATGATAAATTAATAATTGAGGTTTAAAAGAGATTCGAAAAAGAACCCTTGATATAAGTAGATTTACACTTTATCACACAAAGTAAAATGTTGAACTTTATTTCAATGCAAGATAATTTTATTTTGTGTAATTGTTATTTTTATTTTATCGCATGAGGCAAATTCTTTGTAATCCTTTTTGGAATGTCTCTATTTTTACTTTTTCAAAATAGAATAAACCACTTTTGCAATACGAGGAATAATTTTTAAGAACTCTTTGATATATTATTTTATAAAACTATGTTGTTTTTACGATGAAATACAGAAGATCAAAAAAGCCTATCTTCGAAATCAGAAAAATAATGAAACGCTAAAATTGAAAATTACGCTCTTGGAAGAAAAACTGAGTCGCTTGCAATGAAAATGACTAAACTCAAATTAAGTTTCTTCAAGATAAGCAGAAAAATATTTTGGAAAAACTACTACAGTTTATAAGGACGCGGCTACACCGAGCATTATTCTAATATTTTCTCATAAACTATAGGAAAAATTGTGTAAATCTTATACGATTTCATTAAGAAATTTTAATTTCTCAAAGTAAGTAAAAAAATAATTTAAAAAAGTAATATTTCACTTCATGTTAAAAAATAATGTACAATATAATATGATAAAATTATATCCCTAGTAAAAAACATCATACATTGTCCATATATTATTAATATATTGACAATATATTTTCAATATACTTTCATATATTGACATATGTTTTATATATGGACAATATATGATTCTTTTTACTATGGATTATATTATTTTGTATATAATCAGAATATAATACATGTTAAAAAATAGTATAATATCAAATTTTGAACACAAAAAACAAGTCGACTCAAGTCAATTAGTTCATTGCAAAAAACAATTCAATTCAATGAATTAATTTAAATGAAAAATGTTATTTTCAGACATTTTGAGGTTATCGCCCGCAGTTTGTTGAAAACCATAGTAAAAAATTGAAACTAGTTTTTCATCCACAGCTTCTGTATCAGAACTACAATTTTCGCAGCCACACTTTCCCAATCGAATAAACGTCTCCCTCGATTGACCTCCTTAACGTTCGGCCTAATAAGATCATTGGCGCAGAAAACACTGGAGCGATTTAGGCAAGGTGTCGGTCGTGGATCATTCGGCGCGCCCTTATTGGTCGAGTGTCTGGGCTTTGGTATGCGGACGCGATTCGTTATCGGCCGTCGGGTTAAGTGTTTCCGGAAGGCGTATCTGCTGTCCTCTTTCGCATTCGTCTTCCGTGTCTTCGTCTGCTTCTTTTTCTCCCGTCCTTTCCCTTTTTTCTTCTTCCTTTTTGGCGCATTCTTTTCGCACTTCTTTTTGCCCGAGCAAAACCCATAAAGTGCAACGTGTCGTAACACTGCCATAACGATCGATCAGAACAGAAACGCGTCCAAGATTAGTCACCGGGCGAAAAATTTTCCTCTCCCATCACATAATGACGGATAATTGGCCGTCTTAAAATTGCTCATCCCGCAGCTTTTACATATTTTCAATTTTCCTTTTTTTTTTTTTTTTACCAAACGAGAATGACAACAACCGGTTTCTAATTTTGTTATTACGTATTTCAATTACCATTATAATAATAAATCGAGAAACATTTATTGGAAAAAATTTTTGCATAAAAATATTTTCAATCCAATAACTCATACGAGTGTTTATTCATGGAAATGGTAAATTTGATTACACTCGATGAAGAATTTCATTTTTCATTCAACTAAAAAGGGCTTGATAAAAAAAAAGGAAAAAAAGAGGTAAACATTTGTCAAGATTATTTTCATGGATACATGAAATGGCTGAATTTCACCTTTGTAATATTTTTGTTTTTATTGTCGTGTAGCCGTGTATCGCTGATATTCGAAGGCTGATTTTACGGAAAATCAGAAACATGCTGAATAATGGCATACGTAAAAGTACTTCAGTAAATAACAACAAATCGCTAAGAGCTGTGTCGAACGGTTGTGTCGATAAAATTTGTACAATGATGTCTCCATTTTTTGCCCGACGGTCATTTTGAACCGCGGAAAGGAAAATAAATAGCTCCCGTGGAATAAACTTTGTGCAACCCAAACATATTTACATACGACAAGTAAGAATACAAATGAAAGTTGCATAATGAAAAACACGGCTTGTAAAATTATACGTTACAGTCAGGGGGGCAGGAGTTTATTAACATCGCGATAAAAAATTACCCATTCAACGTTCAATTAAATAATGTTCAACCGCCCCGACAATTTCATAACATTTTTCCCGCTGATGCGGTGCTTTTAGCGTTTCTCCTTCTCTCTCTGTCTGATTTTTCTTTTTTCATTTGCAAAAATTTTTCATTGACATTTTCGTCGAAATGAATAAATTTATTTTGACGAAAATTAAATGGGTATACAATAGGTTTTAATTACGTTTGAACACCTACATATACACCAAAGAAAATGGTTTATTATCGGCCCAAATCAAAACGCAATTTTCATTTAAATTGAATCAACTCGTTTTATCAGCCAAGACTCGATCATTCCGAGAGAATTTAATTTGTTTTCAAAAATGCTTTCTCACGTTTTTAGGTTAAGATTTATCGTTATTTTTTTTCTTTTATATTGGATGGATTTATTTAATAATACAATACTACAATATTAAATATAAATTGTTGTCATATTTTATATCACAGATCCCCTAGTAAGAAGGATATATTGTTCATACATAAAACATATATATATTGAAAATATATTATCAATGTATTAACAATATATGTACGATGAATTGCTAATATATAGTCCATACATGAAAAACACTTGAACATATATGATCAATATATTTTCACTCTATGAAAAATATATGATTTGCTAAATCTAATATATTATTAATATATTCATTATACATGGACGATATATGATCTTTTTTACTAGGGATATCCTGACATTATATATTTATATATATTTCAAATATGAGTTTATAGTCTACACATAATTTCATTTATAAAAAATATAATAATACATATATACGATGAAATATATTAATACAATTCATACATTTTGAAATAAACATTTTTGTATTTTTATATCGGAGATATTCTAACATATTTGTTCATATACATTTTACGTATATTTTCTATATTTAAAATATATCCATATATATCCTATATTTATATATAACAGGTTTATAAATAATTTCTAAAAAATATATTAACATTTTGTGCTTCGTGCGTTTGTTCTTTACATAATTTATAATTATATAAAAAAATTAGTTTCAATCAAGCAGTACATTCTTGTAACGAAATTTTGAGGTTATGTTACGTCGCAGTATTCTCTGATTAATTTGTCACCAAGTCGTGACAGAATAAAAATGTTCAACTACCTAAAACAATTACATGCAATCATAAAACGTTGAATAAACAAGACAAAATGCAAAAAAAAAGTTAAAATTAATCTTCCCAGTCGTATACATGCAATAAATATACAAATTCACATCGCGAGTGTGATATCACTTTCCCGAATGGCCTATCAACGTCAAAGGTTTCACATTTCGATTTCAAAACAGTTTCGCCGTTGATTTTTTCACCGGTCAACTAAGGAAGCCGACTTGGATTTAGCTGCGCCCGAGCTTCGCGAAACCGGTCGTTCATTTCGTTACGAATATAACGATCTCCCGATTCAGGAGCGATCGCATACGAACGCCGACTAAATGTTTACAAACGGAATGCAAAGCGCATATGGAAGCCTCAGCTTTCGCGTCAAGTAATTTATATAGTATATAGTTGCAACGTTATTAAACGTAGGAAAACGAAGCGCCCGTGGAAATATAATTTCCGGCCCCGCCGAGAGAGATGGAGAACTTGTCGGGACCCGTTTTTATGACTCCTGGAGGATTGCGACGCGAATCTCACTCGTACGCCGTCCATTTCAATGGCGAGTTTACGAGGGGGACGCGAAACCAGCCTGCGAATTATTAATTCCCGATGATCGCGATTCCAGCTTCCTCATCCGTGATAATCGGTATGAATGTTGCACGAGGAAAGGTCATGCGCGCGCCTTCTCGAACAGTCGCATTGTGAGGGTACATCTGCGCTATTAATGCGTGCCAAGAAGGACACTTTATTTGTATTAAATTACACTGGCGCGTCGCGTTCTGTTCGCTGATCGTTATTGGCGACGTTACAACCTCCTTATATGACGTTTTACGACGTTTACCCGATCGTTCGACGAGCTCCTTCAGCGTGTCGTTATGTGATTACTCGACAAAATAGTGTTTCAATTTTAAACGTCGCAGTTCGTAAAAGTGTAATCAGTTTTATTCCTATGCTATTTTTTTTTCTTTGTTTCAAGTTCATCCAACCGTCTTTGAATTTTCCTCCTCTATGTTTGAACAAAGCTTAAAATCGATTATGTTTAATTTATAATAATGATAAATAATCGGATTTAATAGTATTAGCTCCATACCGACGGAAATATATTTCAAAATATATGGGAAAAATATATTTTTCATATGTATAATATAAAAAATTTATGTTTGAATTATATAAGATCTTGTTCCTTTATATTCAAAATATAAACGGTTTATATACAAAATATATAAACCGATATAAAATATAAAAATAAATATATAATATTTATATAGTATTTTATAATATATATTTAATTTAATTCATTATTATTAGTATTTTGTTTTTAATATAATGTATTTTTAATATAATCAACAAAATATTTTTGTCCGTATGAAGAAGCTTTTAATTACAATTTTAAATTCACAATTTGTTGTAATTAGTTTGAAAAAGTTGCAAAAATGAATAATTGATATTGAATTATTAGGTAATTAAAAAGAAATCGATTGATAAAATGAATTATTTGACAATTCTAATTCAATATTGAAAATAATAAAAATCAATTTTTAATAATTAAAACAATTGTATTGCCAAAGTTGCTAGCAAAAGTTAACATTAAAAATGACAAAAACAAATTTTTAGCATAGAATTCGTATTCAGATTGGAAATGTTGTTTTTTTAAATTTTAATTAAAAAGCAAAAATTAATTTGAATATCAAATTGAATTTTTTTTTTTTTGACTAGACGTTAACTGACATAACAAATATGAAAATAAAAAATTCTTTCTATAATATATGATTATTAATAGAATATCGCAAAAATAACGCTGTTACATTTTCCCAAAAATTTTGAATTCAATGAGTTACAATTCAATTCGATCATATAAATAAAAAAATGAATTCGAAATGGGAAACAAAAATAATTTGAGAAAAATCTCAATTGTTTTCATTGTTATTAATAGGAAAAATAGAAACGAATTGATTTTCGGCTGATGAAAAAAGCAAATTTTGTTAGACAGATCTCTCGGTTTATTTGCACAGTGAGTTTTTTTTAAGTTTTTTTTTTTTTAAATGTCTGCAGGCATAATAATAAATATTCGGCGCAGTTATTCGTCCATTAACGTCTGCCATGCGGACCATTTGAGATGCAAATGATTTTTTTAATTTAAATAATTTGCGAATTTTGTGAAATTAGTTTGAAAACGTATCAATTAAATCGTAATAAAAGGTTTTGATTTAAATAACGATATATGATTAAAAGGATTGCGATCGCGTCGACGATCCATTGATGATGAAAATTTTGTGAACGGGTTCAGCGACCGTGACGCGGAGTTTGCATTCCGTCGTATGGTAAATAACCGTCACATAAAAACGGTATAATTATTTCATTCACAGCAACTGTTAGAATGCCATCAATAACGTTATTGAATATTAAACAGCGCGTTAAGTAGCAGAGGCCGTTAAAATGGGCATTTTGCAAAAATTAACGCATCATTTAATCAGATATGTTTATGGTGTTTAGCGAAAAAATTCGGTGCCAAAGTAATGAAGCACTTCGATATTTTAATTAAGAAAAGATAATGAGATTTCGATAGAAAAAAAACGGTTACTGATGAAATTCAATTAATTTGCAAAGTGAATCTTTTTTTTTTTTTCTCGTTCCTTCCGACGGGGATTTGATGGCGATTAAATATAATCACAACATATAATATTAAAGCACTTTTCGAGTCCGCATGACGGCATTAAATGGCGTTATTAATGAAACGAATTAGAGCGCTTTTGGTTGTCAAGTTCCACGGGTACACCTCGCCACCTGCTGTAAAATTTCCATGAAACAATACAGCCAGCATTAATCAGCCTTTCTTGTTCACTCACTCGTAATGTAAGCGGCTTTCATTGACTCCAAGAAAAGACCTCGGCCAAAGAAAAGTCCCTACACTTTGATATTTAACGATAGCATTTTGCTTTCAGTCTTTTTCATTTTCCACCGAGCAATTATTCCATCGATGTTATTTAAATTACGAAATTCAATCCTCCAAGTTGCATTTTTTTTTCAAATTGATTCTCTTTTTATAACAAATTATCATGAATGTTGAAAAAATTATGTTTTACATCGTTTTTATTGGAAAAATTGAAAAAAGTGTGCTTTTTAAATGATAATTAATTATTTCAATTTTTATGGTGTATTGAGACGAGTTTTTGTGGTGGTAACATTTTCAGCTTGTGTTCAAAAGGTCGAGAGTTTGAAACTTCTCGATCCCAAAATTTGAAAAAAGTGTTTTTTTTTTTCTAAATTTATGTCCTGATGAAAAATGTGTGACGTTGTTTTCTGTGATACCCCGAAATAAAATCAAAATTAATTGATATTACTTTTATGTAATGTTATTATTAATATTTGATATAATTATAATTATTTCATGCAAATTCCCAGGTTGAAGAATTTTTTTCTGGAAAGATAGAGTATAAAATTGAATTGTATGTACTTTTATGGATCGTAAATAATTTTGCAAATTAAAAAAAATCTGATCAATTTACTAAGTTATTTTATACCTCTAAAATTTTGAATTAAGTAAATTGAATCGTAAAAATTTGTTTCAGGTTTTTTTTGAAGATAAGTAAATTACTGGACAGTCTCTTTAAGTAATTAATTTTGAAGCGCTACTTTGAAACGGCCGAGCCGAGGTCTGATCTAGGATTTTATAAAAATGCGCTAATTAAGCTCGCTGTAAATATTGTTTGAGATTAGAGGAAAACATTCATGCACTTACTTAGCCCGTGTCGTATATATGCACGATCCTACTAATGATTGTACTATATTTTATCGGGATTATCGGAACACGCTAAAGGGCTGATAGTTACAGGCGCCGCATGTTCCTCCGTAATGAATTCCACCGTATTTTCGGGGATTCGCGCTTTCCCGACGCCAAGAAAATTGTTGTATTACTTACTATATATATGCCTGCTCATAATTCTGATAACGTATAAAAGCAACTAATCCTGTCGATGGAACTTTGCGATCCAATGATAATTATAAAATTAATTGCACAAACTTACAACCCCTTTCCCCTTCACTATCCGGAAAAACATTTCCAACCAACTTTTACTTCCGAAGTTTTTCAAACTTTTTTTTTATTAAAATAATACAATGAAAATCGTAAATAGACCTATATAATATGATTATAATTCATATAATTATATAATTTTTCAAAAACAAAATGATTTCAAAAAATATAAAAATAAACAAATCCAGACACATTTTAAATTAAAAATATTTTTAATACTTTGATTTATTTTCTCCTTCTTATAATCTTTTTATCGTGTTTCACATTTATCCTACTGGAAGAGTTGTAATTTAAATCCAACATCGAAAGAAATTTTGTTATTATTTATAAATTTTTTTCCCCGTCAATTCATTTTTGAAAAAAGAAAGAAAAACCGTAATGGAAATAGGGAGAGGTTTATTTTAATGATATTTTTTCGCGAATATACTCGAGGGGTTGATTTACTTGGGCGATTTAATCATAAATTCAAGAGCAAACAATTAACGTATGAATGGCGAATGAAATTATGTACGTCTCGGAGGGTAAAAAGAAAAATTAAAAGAAAAAGGGAGACAAGAAGTTTATTTGCAAGATGGTAACATGATTTCCATTAGCGGAGGCACGTTGCTTTCAAGTTCGATCAGGCTCGGGTACGACTTGACAAAGAAGAGACTCGGAAGTGACTGCGGAGATAGCTTAATCAAATACTGCGTAATTTGATTCGCCCTTTAAAGTTGTTAAGGTGGCAAGAACGAAACCGCGCCGGGAATGGAGAACGATGCCACGGCTGAGTTTATTTTCTCCTTCTCGCTATTACTCTCACTTTCGATGGCAGT
Source organism: Trissolcus basalis (assembly GCA_025266255.1). NCBI lineage: Eukaryota > Metazoa > Arthropoda > Insecta > Hymenoptera > Scelionidae > Trissolcus > Trissolcus basalis. The sequence continues at coordinate 6,915 of JAAMPD010001679.1, read as the reverse complement.
CCATTGTGCGCCACTCGAAATAAAATTATGCCCTTAAGGATTCCTTCTCCATGACCGGTCGACGCATTTGCAACGAAAACTCCCGGTATCGAAGCGAGACAAAGGGGTCGAAGAAAAACGATCGCTTCCACGGAGGAGAACATCGCGTCATGCGCCAAGAATACAAATCGAGGGTTGCCCGTGTACGGCATACCGAGTTTTACTCTGAAACCAGCCATTTCTCGTGGCTTAAATTTCTGCGACTTTGTCGGCTGACGTTGACCGATGCCGCGGGTAAGAAATCGAGCTTCATGCTTTTTGCCTACCGTTTGTTCAAAAAACAAAAAAAAAGACACACGCTGAAAATGTTGACGCACGATTTGAATATTTACATCACGTACTTTAATTTCAACATTCCGTTTGCACTCATATTGCCACGGGACGATTGATACACTGGAAATAAAAATCAAACGGATCAATTTGTTTTTAGGTCAACTGAAATTTGAAATAAAAATTTGCAAGTTTTGTATCAGTAGGATATTTAAAATTTATTGATAAAAATTGGATGGAAAATGATTTTGAAAATAGTTTTGGACTGAAAATGCATTTTCTTTCTTTGAAGAACTTTTTTTTGATCAAAAAATTCTAGTTTTGAATGAAGAAATCAAATTCAGAATGACAATTTCTGTAAAAACTTTTTGTTCTCACTAAAAATGAATATTAAAAAACTAACTTGTTAAGTCAACTGAAATAGATGCAAAACCTAATTTTTCAAATTTTTAAATTTCTTGCAAATATTAAAATTTCTTATAAAAATGATTCTAAAAATAATGTTGAACTTTTTATTCAGTGTCAGTTTTAGTTTCACTTTTATTTCCATTAAAATATCGCGAATTCATTTTAAACATGTTTTCTTAAACAAACATTTTATTCCAATCAGAAAAATATAGTTCTGAATGAAAAAATTCGATTTAAAATTCAATTTTCAATTTTATAGTTTTTCTTAATTCTTTTGTTTTTTTTGCTCCTTGGAAATTGAAATCAAACAGATTATTTTTTCAAGTCAACTAAAATAGATACAAAAGAAAATTTTGAAATTTTCTATAAGTAAAATACTTATAATTCTTGGACAAAAATCAAAAAAAAAAAAATATTTTCAAAATAATTTTGAACTTGAATTTATTTTCAGTTCTATTTTTTGATTAAAATATAAAAAACTTATTTTAAACATACTTTCTTGAACGATCATTTACTTCCAATTAGAAAAATCTAGTTCTGAATGAAATTCGGAACGAGAATTTTTTTCTAATCATATTTTTTTGTTCTAAATTTCATACAATTTTTGTAAAACGTTAGAATTAACTAAAAATGGTAATCACACGGTTTCGGCGTGCGAATGTTCAGGGAACAAAATGGATTTTACATGATTATCAAGGTGTCAATTAAAAAATACGCGTGTTTTCCAATAAACCACGGGAGAAGGCTGGCAACCTACTTACATCTGCGGAAATAACAGTAATTAATCAACACTGGTTGGAGCCCTTTGAAACAGCGCCATTCACCTACTTCCCTATTTCAAATTAATAGGATCAGATTTATTGAGACTTCGAATGGAACAAGAAGCCAACCGGAATCGCACGCCAACTTTTCAGTATCTAATCTTTATCATGGAATGGAAATTATATTTCGTACAGACTAATTACTGTATTGATACCTTGCTTTACTAAGAAACAAGTTGTACTGTCCGCGTTACTCTGAAAAGAAGAAAATTAATACCACTCAGGGTTGGCACAAAAATTACGCCAATAAGTATACTTACCGAAATTAAGCCAAATTCCCATGGGCTTTAGTTTCAACTTTTAAAATCTGTTATTGAGCAATGAGACAACCGAGCAATCCCACGAGAATAATTTGTGAGATTGCAAACCTAATATTGTTCGGAATCCTCACAGTTTGCGTTGCTAGAAAAAAAGAAAGAATAAAAGAAAGAAAGAAAAAAGTCGAGGTCAAATCAAGTTTCGTACTAACAAACTAAAACAAATTTCTGGACGCATCTTGACGTTTTAAGAAGATTCTCTTGTTTGAGTTGCTGTACAGTGACTTTTAACCAGTAACATAATACGTACCAGGTTGCTTTTTTTTAATCCCATTTACAAGAAACTTTTGGATAAAATCTCCGAGATTGCAAGTCCTGTTTAATAACGTCGGAATGAAATAGACCGAATTAACTCTGACTTGTGACTTACAAAAATGTTTTGACAACGGACAAACGAGTGACATCACGACGTTGTTAGCAGAGGATCCGTTAATTTTGCGAGTTCCAGATGTCGCGCCAAATTTTGAACTGATTTTCTTAAATTCAATAAATTTAAGTTTATTCTGAAAAGTATATATAAGAAAAATGACCATAAATTTTTCAGTTGGAATATAAAATATAATAATATAATATTATAGTAAAGATACTTAAAAATTAGTGTAAAAATATAACAAAATATCAATTTTATCTTATTATTGTATGAAAAATATTTTAGAACAGTAACAAACATTTTTAACATATGATAATGCTAAAAAAAATTATATCTAGATTTTTTAACGGTTTCATTTTCAAATTTTGAATTTTGAAATTGGAACACTAGCGCCACTATGTTATTTGAAATTCGTAAACTTAGTGGACTTTGATAAAATTATATTGATAATTATAAAAATGAAAAGAATTAGGGTTAACCGGGGTAAAAGTGACACATGGGGTAAAATGTGACACCTTGAATTTTTTTTATTATAAAACCGTGATATTTTGCATACACGTGTTCAGTGACAAATAATAATTTATAAAATCAGTTCGAATCATGTGGAGTTGTAGAATCATGTAATTTCATAATTTAATTTCGAATATAAATTAAAATATTTGTGTGAATATATTATAAAATTTTGTTTGTCATATTATTGTATAAATGAATTTAATAACAATAAAAAAACACTGTTAACATATGGTAAAGCTATAAACTTGAATTTAACGATGCATTTGACAATTTTGAATTTTAAATTTTGAACACTAGCGCCACCACACCATTTCCATTTCGTAAAGTCAGCTGATTATCAGAGTCAATCACCTCCGATCATTTGGAACCTGTCATTTTTTTATTCCAACAAACAAAAGACGAATTGACCATTTCTTGAAACGCTACATTCAGAAATAAGAAATAAACCATCGACTAAACCTCCAAAAAAAAAAAAAAAAAAAACAAAAAAAACAAAAAAAAAAAAAAAAAAAAAAAAAAGAAACCGTACCATTTAATTGAGCGAAAACGAACCAGTTAACCGATTTTTACCTCGTCAAGTTGACTTTTGATTTTTTGTCGTCCGTATCTTTAATCTTCATGTTCGAGTGAAATTGATAAGTTTATAAAAGGTTATTTTTGAACTCACGCGAGTTAGATTACAAGCCGATACGACCGTATTGAACCTTTCTGAGTCGATAAATCTGTCGATGTATTGTCAATTTTTTGGCGCGGCGCATAAAATTACATTTGCGCATTAATTGGTCTGTTAAACACTGTTTATGCTTTCGCGTGACACAACGATGACAACCAGTATTGAAATTCAGCATGCCCAGACCGGAACGTCAATTTGGGTCACGTGCATTTCAGCCGTCCGATTGGACTCCGGTCGTGGCGTTCCTCCACACGTGGAGAGGAATTATTTTAATAATAGATACGAAAAAGCATTAAAACGTCACTGCAGTTAATGTCGTGCAAGTGGTAATCGCGTAGGCGAGGCTTGTATTTAAAAGAAACGTGTTCTGCAACGTCGAAGAATCAGATCGTCTGTTGGCAAAACCGTTACTGCCGGGGATACCTCCAAAAAACTTGGAACTGACGCGACGTCAACCGGTTCTTACGAGTGTAATAGGCTCCGAAACCGGTACGTGTGTCTCGCGTTCGTTCCGTTGTTTAAAAATAAACTCAACGCAAATTAGCCGCTGTCTGCTGACAACTTTTAGCTCGTTTGTCAATTTTTCATGTTGGCGTTGTCCTGTTCGCGGCGTTACATCAATGCCAATGCGTGTTCCTTGACCTTGCTTAATCGACACACGTTTTTGCAACCTAACCAAACTACATATTTATACAATATCATTGGCTACCTAATAACATAATCGTGCAAACAATCTCATATGCCAAAAAAAATTTGGGGGTCCCCAAGTATTTTGAAATAAAACAAAATTGATAGTTTCAATTTCTTTTTTTCATTTCAAATTGACCGGCTCCTGTCATAGTTCTTTTTTTTTTTGGGTAAATCCAGTAGTTTTTTGTATTAGTTCTTTTTGCAAATAAAAAATTTATTATCAAATTTTACAGCTGCTGGTTATTTTGAACTTTAAGTATATAATCTCTTTGGTTATATTGTTCTTAGAATAATTTAGTTTTGAGTAATTTGTCTTTTGGATATTTTGTCCTTAAGTATGAGGTTACCCTCACGGACGAAAATATACTTTAATATATCTACAAAAATATAAAAGATATATACAATTTATAAAACGGCAATAATCAGTATATTCTTATTATATTTTTTTTATATTTTTCATTTTATAAAACTAATTTCTATAAAATAAAATATAAAAAATATATACAATTTGTATAAAAAAGCGGCAATAATTTGTATATTCTGTTTATAAAATTTGCGTTTATATTTTCGTCCGTGAGGGCTACTCCGGTTTATAGTTTGGATACAGTATAGATTGGAAACAACTTATTCTTATGTTGAATTTTTTTGACACATTTTTTGAAACGAATCGATGAACAAACAAAAAAAACACTTGCAACATTCCTTCAGAGAAATTATTGCTGCATTTTTGAGGTTATGAAACGTTCTAAAATTGCCTCTCGGGATTGTTTTATTTAAAAACAATTGTTTTTGCAGTAACCATTTGTGGTTAAGATTTTGTTGGGATGAAAGAAATAAAGAAAGAACAAAAATCGAAATATCCATTACAAATTGGTTTTTTCAATGAACCTGACATTAAATGTAATTGAGAATTTAACTGCCCGCGTTCGTTATTTTGTAATCAAATTGATCGGAGGAATATTAATGAAATAAAGTCGCCGGCCGAAAAAAGTCATTAATCGTTAGGAGTAATTTGTTACTGCAGTTATAAGTGTGTACACGCTTGCAAGTAATTCGACACATACCGGTTTCTCACATCATTATGAATCAGGTGTAATTGATCAGAAAACCCCTCGAGTACGACTATATCAAGCGTTGCACTATTTCTGTAACGATTTGGTTAGGAGTAATTACCTTTTACACTGATTATAACATGTTTTGTAGATTTCAGAATACCGTATGTAATTATACGCGCTGCTAGGTTGTTTCACCCCACCATATCTTAATCATCAAACTTACATTGTTTCATTTCATACATATTTTATTCAATTATTTCATTTTATACATTTGTTTTGATTAATGAATTTCCTGTTTTTGAAGTTTCCAATCTTACAATTAAAAACCTGAACTGATTTTGAGGTTATTGTAGAATTGCAAAAATCGTTTAGTGAAATTTCAACCTTCCCACACGGTTGAATATATATTTCAAAATATATTTTACGTATATATTTTTGTATCTATATGTTACCAGAGAATGATTAAAAAATCTGAAAAGTTACAGGGCAGAAAAAAAATTCTAGAAAAAAGTGGGGGGTCCCTGACAAGAAAAAACTTTCTTAAAAAATTGCTTTCGCTATTTTTTAGGAAGTATAAAATTATACTCATCGGCTAATTTTCAAAAAATAAAAAATAAAATCTACTAGATTTTATTTCACACATTTAGATCTTCAACAAAAAATCACCAAAAAAACGTCTGAATATTTTAAAAAATTACACGAACCATAAAATAAAAGGTTGAACAAAAAAAACTGTAATTGTGTACGTTTATCAATTAATCACGACGAGGATAAATAAACGATCTTTTTTTCGTTTACAATCTGAAAAAATAAATTGCCGAGATAAAACAAACTGAAACTCGGTAAGCAAGAGCTTTCTCCGGAGCTTTTGAACTTAATGTTTTAAAATGGAAATTAATTGCACTTCCGTGATGCTGGCTCCGTATCACCACACTAAATAATTCAGCAAAATTATTAAGTCGACTTAAATCTAAAGTTGTATTCGGGTTACCCGGGACTATGTTAATTAGAACTAGAAGCGCCGGTGTTATTCGAAATTCCATTTTGAGACTCAATAGAATTTACGTTTATATAGCCTCGGCAAAGTTCAACCCTCGTATTATAATTTGCACTGCTCCACATCTAAAAGACAACTCCTTAACCTTGAATAATCAGCAACGAGACGTTCCACATCTTTGACACGTCTCTTTTTTATGGCGCAATTCCGGATTGAAGTAACGCCCCCTTCTCTCCGTCGCAGACTACCGAATTCCGCATGCAACGGCGCATGTAAAATGTGTGTCAATCCGTTTGCTGCATTGTCAATTCCTCGCGTGCGACATACTAGTTCTCAATTACGGATTGTTCCCCGTTTCCGGACATTCACAAATTCGAACCTAACAACCAGCGCACTCGTGACACAACGGTAAATATATGGCGGGTGTTTCTAAAGCGTTCACGGTGAAGCCATTAATGTTCGGCGCAACGTCATTTTTCGGTCTCACCTAATTTTACAAGCACGAACGAATCATTTGCATACAGTCACAAAAAATCTTCACAAGCTCTTGCGTTTCGATATTCAACTCCAGTTCAACATCGGACAACGCGAAAGTTCAATCCAAACACTTTTCATCCAGCAATAGATTTATGGCTTGGATTTTTCTTGAAACAGTTTTCTGACCTTTGAGTTATAAATAAATTGGCGAAAATAAATAATCGGTGAATTTAACATACAGACAAAAATATAAGTGAACAAGTTTCGACGGACAAAAATATATTT
>JAAMPD010001678.1:0-21560 GCA_025266255.1 Trissolcus basalis | reverse complement strand
CTTGTTAAAAAAATCATTTTGCGATTTTTAAGGGATCTTAAAAATGCCACATTTATATCTGATTGAAACATGTGTGTAAAGCAGATCACACAAAAATCAAATTAAGACGTCTTGTTTTTCTGATTTTCGCGATCGCTTTGAGATCTCTTTCAAACATCTTGAATTGATCTTTTTTTTATCTTAAATTGATCTTTTCATTTCGACTCGGGTTATTAATTACTGTAGAAAGGTCAATATTCTGAAATTCCCACCATATGACGCTCCTTCAAATATGTAACTAAAGAGTAGGTCGAAATAAAAGGTCATGGTGCTCGTGTTTCGTGAGAGTGTCATCGAACACTCTATACTTTTTGCGAATCATAACCCTTAATTTGAGAAAGACAAAAGCGGCAGACATTGGAGAGGATGAGGTACATTCGTTATCGGGAGTATCAGAGAAATCCACCTGTCACGAACGATGTCGATCTCATCTCGAGAACTTTGACATCAAACACCCCTGTCAATAGAACGTCCGCTCGTCACTCACTTTATTGGTTTAGTATTATTATTCCGCGCAGCGCACTTTCTATCAATTGCCTGGGACTGCTTGTTTCATGCACCTCTCGTTTTACAGCTGCCGTTTTATTATCGCCGACTTCGTTTCGTCGTAACGTCGCGCTGAGCCTTTGACTGCACTTGGAAGTACATTGGGAAGGTTACCGCAGAATTTCGCCAACTAACTCTCGCAGCAACATTCTGAAGATTTTATTACTGGCCAACAAAGTTTAGGAACGAACATTCCTCGCGAACGATATTAACATACTAATTTGGCTAATGCCAAAGCTTGTGCGTACAAGCTTTTTCCAACGATCGACTTAATCCGACCGTCGTTAACCTTTGCGACACACTCAAGGAAGTAATTATGCGAAACACGCGCTCGCAAGATGCGCTAAATAATTGACGAGTCGTACCGGCATTATTAATTATTAACATATGATAAATTGAGCTCATTTCTAGCTGACTCAATCGTGCCCCTTCAATAGCCATAATACATTTACATTATCTTGCACCCGCGATCGGTAAAAAGCACGCAATGCAGCTTCTTACATTTTTTGCCATTAACCATTGATTGGCTTACGTGGCGTATTCGATTATTCATTAGTCACTCGCTGCGAATGTTTTACGGCTAGATGCGTGCATTTGAAACCTACGTTGCTCCTAATTATGATGTATAATACATTGTTTTTGCCTGTTCAATTTCTACAAACTTTTTTCCCTTTCAGGTCCTTCTATTGGATTTCTCAAATATCTTCAGGTGAAATCGTTGAATTGTTAAATGAATTATGAAAAATCATGAATACAAAAAAACAAAAAATTTCTATGTCAGGAATGGAAAATGAATATACGTTGCAGTTAGTGGAACATTCTTTAATTTGTATTCTCAAATTGATTTATGTCAAGATAAATGAGAATTGTTTATTTCGTGAAAAGTTTGTTCAAATTAATATATAATTTATCAAAAAGCAACGTGTCACGGAGTTTTGATTACATTAGACCGTCACACTCATAAGCTTATTACGTTTATTAAATTTTGATTCAAAATGATCGAATATTATATATTAATTAATTTGAACTACTCCGAGCTGATAATATATTGAAATATTTCATTGTCCCATACTAATTTATATACGTACATAGTAATATACTCATTCTTTGACACATTAAATCAGATAAGTTCACAAAAAAAAACTTCGTAACACCGTTAGATACAAATATTAGCTTCAAGCCACAAAATTTTCATTCAAGTTAGTACGAGGACTTTGCTTTGCAAACCATTTGAAGTTTTGCTTTTAGAAACTTGTTTTTTTGGAAACATGTTTTGTGGAAAAATCGTTGAAAGTGGAAAGTGAGTTAGCATCCAGATCGGCACTCTGTGATCGTCGCATTTCGATGCTTTCCGGGTGTGTTATGTACATGCTTTTTCTCAAAGAATCGTCACGTGAGACAAGACGGCCTGGTATAACACGGTCGTGTGCGGCCTTAAGCGAATCCCTCGGTCGGCGGAGCGGCACGTTATTAAGACCCTGAAGCCCGGGTCGTTACGTGACCATTTCGACCAGTTTTGTCCGCATTTTTGTAATTGACGCGGTCAAACGATTATTTCATGTGATTTAAGAAGCAATAAAGGCCCGTCGGAATTGCGAAAAAGGGAGGATTCAGGAGAATCTCCTGGGAGACGCTTTCTGGAACGTATTAATTTCGTTTGGTATTTATTGTTTTGCCCGGGGCCGCGAAGGGATCTGGCAAATTTTACGTCTCGTCATCATTTAAATCAAAAGAAACGCCCGCTCTCCCGACTAGAATATCTCATCATGTTTTCGCATTCGCGAAATTGCTCCGGCGCCGCAGATGGCGCCACCAGTATTAACAAACATAAACAGCGAGATGTCGTCAGATGCGGGCGACGTTTCGCTGCACTCAGATCATGTTCCGTCACGTGCCATGATATACGATATAGGTATACCAGGCTGTATGACAATTTGAAAAAAAAACACCTCGAAAGGGAATGAAAAAAAAAAAAATCTAGGGAACGGAAGAAGAAGAATAAGAAGGTGCGGAGGCATTGTGAGCGCGCGTGCGGCCACCGGGGAGAAAGTGCAAAGTGGTGCTTGAAATTTAACGACACGTATTATGCTTTGCATTCGACGTTTTTGCGTGGCGTCCCGTTTGTATTTTAACAAACAAAAGTGTATCGCCACGGCGATCTCGGTAGGGTGCGTACCGCACTCGCACGCCGCGTCTTCTAATTTTCTTCCATCGGCGAGAAATGTCCCCTTTAGAGCGGAAGATCTGACTTCCGGATACAGCTTTATGATTATCATAATACGATATCTATCGTCGTAAACGTGCTTTATGAAGTTCTAAAGTAGTCACAAGTATAATGTTGAGTTATATCAATTTTGAATCTGTATATAACAAGTGAATGGTAAACCAGTAGTGCATGAATATTTGATTTCCTCGACTTATACATATACATTGAACATTGATCCGGTGTAACATCGGTGTTTTACAGCATGAAAAGCGCGCATTGCCATCGCCTCTCTGCGCTTGTAATAAAATATATTGCCGTACATTTATGGACGATAATTCACGCCCGTCGTAATTTATAAATTCAAATTGTTCATAATGTGCGAACCGAAAAAGCCCCGATTCGATTGCGCAATCTTTTTCGCACCTCATCGTGAGAGAGTGTCGTAGGAGTTTTTTTTTATGCCATTTTAAACGACAGCGGTGTTTTTGCAAGCGCCATCCCATGCTGTGTTGCTCGACTTTTTGACCGCACCGATTCTTCTTGTTTCGTCATTTCATTTTTACACGTCGCCAAAAACTGAATTCCTCTGTCATTTCGCGTACACCTCCTTTTTAGGCGTGCATTTACAACGCTCATCCATTTCGTACTTGCGGTATCGTCACGCGATCGAGTCCTGTCTGGCCTTCTTGCTTGCATCACTTTCTTTCTGCTACTTTCTCGGCGCATGATCGTGATGGAGTTAGAACCATATTTTGTCATGATGTTCTTGCACGAAATTCCATCTGAGAAATGCTGATTGACAAAACACTGGCATGCGCTTTGTTTTGCACTTGACAATAGGTGGTTTAATGGAAGAGTGCAATGGCAACTGGCATTTTATGACGATGAGATAATGCGATTTTTATTACGGGCCTATAAAAACTTTGAAAAGATAATAAATTGCATTTTTTTTGTCCAACTAATTGAATGAATTAAAAGTGACAATAGTTTACGGCTGGTGAATTTAATCTGAAAATCTAAAAAAGAAAACAAACCTATAAAAATAGCGTTTCTTAATCTTGATCATAAAATACCGCGATTCTGTAATCTGGCGACCAATTTATTACGGTTTTTTTTTTGTATTATTTTTATATCGGGAATAAAATTTTTTTCACGCGTCACTCGAGGTTCAATTAATTGCGGGACAAATATTGCGAAAGCAGCAAACAAAACACATGTTCTATTAAAAACAATGTGTCAACCGATAAAGTGTACACAGATGAATATCAGTGGAAAAACTCAATTTCACATTATATACGCAGTATTGTTATTTATGTCATTCTAACAATTTTAATCGTATATACCGGGTCATAACCGCGAATGTCTCTGCGCCATAAATTCCGCGAACAACTTTTAGCTCAATGAACGTATACACCTTTAATACACCTTGTGTCCTATACCTTTGAGACGAAACACGCTAATATCATTATGCATTTGTTTCGTGTTAAGAACACCAGCTCGTATTGCAAAATGGCACAATCGTTTCGTAAAGAATTTGAAGTGCACCGTGCAATCAACATTTTTGCACGGCTATAAATTCGCACCTTCAAATCTAAAATCAAAAAACGTCTACTAATTACATATGTGAACGGTTGCATATATGTTGCTATATATGTTGTCACATATTTGCATCTGTTCAAGTACGTTGCATCATATTCTGGAACAATTTTCTAAATTTCTGGTACGTATTTTTTAACGAAACTTTACAACGTATATTTATCTATTTGTATCCTTCTTGCCAAAGTTTTTTTTTTTTTTTTTTCATTTTGCCAGAAGCTTCTTTTTTTTCTTTTCAATGAGCTTTCTTTTTTGGCCAGTTTTTTTACCGGTACCTTAATGCATGTCACGTTGTCATAACACAAACCCATACATTGATCTCTTTCTTAACAAACATGCGAAGAAACGTGGAATGATTTACGAGGCCAGCATTTTTAGTCGCTTATCTGCTTAAAGGTTTGGGAGCAGAGCGATGACGAATCTTCTGCCGCTGCTTTTTAACCTCTTAAGGGTCCGTTCACAATGCAACTCGCAGACGGTGCAGTTAATCCCGCCAACGAGAAGAGAATTGCAAGTACTAATAGCGGAATCTTACGGAACAATAGGGATCGCTATGAATGAAATGGATGACTCGCCACCCCGACCTGGAATGGCGCGAAAATCATGCGCTCCTGACGTTCTGTCACTCGAGCTTATTCGGCACACGAAGAATTCAAGTATAAGCCCACCCTTTTTATTGAGGTTAATTAAGGTCTCACAATCCAAAGATATAATTTGTCACAAATGAAATCTCACGATTGAAAAATTAATCCTGCGCGATGACTCGGAAAAATTGAATAAAATAAGTCAACCAAAATGGGGAGGAAAAGAATAATAAAATTAATAAAAAAATTATAAAGTAGTGATATAAATGGAAAAACATTTTTAATTAAAAAAATTGGAGTGGAGTTTGCGATAGAAAAAAAAATTTGTTTGATATGTGCATGCGATAGGCAGATATTCGTCAAGTGATACTTTTACGATGAATCAGTTGAAATGCCAATCGATGAATCCTTTTACCTTTACACACATACCACGACTCGACTTTGACGAAGTCTCAAAACCTCGCTCAAAACTTGAGCTTTTTTCATCGATGTTTTTTTTCCCCTTACAAAAGGAAAGTGGAAAAAAATTATGACCAAGGTAACTGCATCGAACAAAAGTTCAATTCTGATAAGCGATATTATTATTTGTCTTGCTATCAGCTTCATTTTAATTGTGCTTGAAGCAACATCTGGACACGAAAACAATACTTTTCGTTTTTCTTCAGCAAATTTAATAAAGAAATACAGACATTCGGCACACTTGAGTTCTATTTTGCGCAACGCTTCTGCTCAGCACTGTATTTACGAGCGTGCGATTTTAATCAAACTTTTAAAGAACCTTTTTTTTGTCCTTTTAATCGTCTAATGTTTCGATTATCAGCAAACATTTGAACGAGTAAAAGCTTTTTGATTACTGATAAAACGCACATTTTACATTTGTTCTAACGTTCAACGTAAGGTTTTATATCACAAACTGAGCCAGCTATGCCTTCGGAATTCATGTAAAACACTCACATGAGGAATGTTAGTGCATGCGCTGCGAAATTAAATCTCCTGATAGAATGACTTTTATCCAAGTAAATTACAACGTTTCGACTTTTTGCACAGATAATTACTTTCGAGAAAAACATTTACCACTTCAATCGCTTCTTAATCCTTCATTTCTTGCAAAACCTTCTTATCAAAGGAAATAAAAACTGTTACAAACACTCGAATTATGAACAAAAAAAAAAAAAAAATGAATAAATGATGATTGATCAATCGCACCTTTTCACCATGAGAAGTATGTCTCTTATTGTTTTCGTTTAACTGAAATTACAAAACAAACGATATTGCCATGGTCTGCAAAAATTTAATGGTAGCGGAACAGTGATCCTGTATAAACACATTTACACCAATTCAATTTCGAACAATGGAACGATAAAAGAATAAAATAATAATCTTGTTTACGAGTGTAATGGTGCGGAATTATGATTTAGATGGAGCATTAGGGCTTTGCGTAGAGCGAACTTCACGATTCATTCTTTTTAATCAAGGTAGAAATCATAGCAACACGTATCATAAAACAAACAACTTACCATAATCATCCCAATAAATCTACGGCAAACTACCCGCAGTACACGTTTTCTAATTGCCCTATGCTAGATCAACGAGATATACTGATTGTGACCACCTGGATCGTGGGATCAATAGCTGGCAAAAATTTGTATTCATATTGAGTTAGGAAACACTTAAACCAGGCTACTTTGGGTTGATTCCTCAACGTATGATTAATATTCAATCACGATTTTTCATCATCATGGCGGAGGAGTTATTGCTGCTTATAGACTTTTTTTTTCTCCACATTCAGTTTCGTGGACGTTTTATTTTGCACCCAATCTTCTAACAGTGTTTCCACCAAATTAATATCAATCAAATTTAATGAGAGCGTGATAACAATCTTCATCTTCCCTTACATTTAAAATTTGAACAATCTTCACTCTTAAAAAAAACAGTCATTGATCGTTCATTAAATTCATTAAAATTCATTTAAAAATTAAAAAAAAAAAGAAAATAAAGGATAAATCAGATTGTCCAATTCAGCGAAAGCCTCCGTGAACAGATTTGAACTTTCCATTGTCTGCCTTAATAAGAATCAATTTATATGAAAATACAGCGGGCCGAAACTGAATGGAAAGAAATTCACAAGACATCTTGACAACGATTAATCATTCTCCAAAAAAGTACAATGCGAGCAAACAAGCGACCCGGCGGAAGAGAGCTTCGTGACGAATAAAAAAAAATCCGATCGCTCTTTAATCGAAATACGCTAACAAACTCATTGAAATCTCGTTTTGCGCGACGAGAAAACGGCGCCTATTCAAATATAACAACATTGACAATCTCGATTGTAAATTTGTTCGATTATCGTCGCTCGATCTCCGGAATCGTAGCAGACACACCGCTGGCGGTATATCCCGGATGTGCAAAAAGGGACGAGACCGTCTTCGCGACTCCTTCCTTTTTCTCATTATTAAACGATCTCTTGATTTGGCTGTGAGCGTCGCGTGTACAAATGGAGTTGCTTTGCTCGTTTCTTTACTTGAGCCTGCAACTTCTTTTTGCCTGATCCCCGTCGGCTGTCAGGCGGAAATTTGAAGTGCCATAAATAAACTTCTCCCGGTGCGAGTAAGACGAAACGACTGCAAGGAGCGAGAGAGAAAGATAGCAAGAGTCGATTGGTGTTAGATCGATCCAAGTTTTAGACTACTCCCAGGAGACAGATTGTCTTGGCTGCGAGCGATCGGACGGCGCGCAGGGACCATTTGAAATTTGGAGAATCGCGACTCTCACGGGCCCACTACTTCTGTCGTGGCGGCGTTTACGAGCGCGTTCTTTTGCCCTCGCGTCGTTAAAAACTTGTCGCTTACCTGGGCGGCCCAGCTGCGTCGTCTTGGCGACGCGCAGGCACCCGCGTTTTATGAGTACAAATTCGCCTCCGCTTCCTATATAGCTGTCGCGGGACGGGCGATTCCTTAATATATATTTGGAGGCTCGTTCAAGTAATGTATGAGAGGATTATTGCTTTTGTTCGACAGAATAATGGCGAGTCTCGAGTGGAGCACAGCAGAGGGTTTTAGGGAAATTGTTGGCGGAAAAGGATGGGGTTTCCCTCTGTCTGAGGGGGACACTGCAGTTGTGTGTCAGATGAGTGTCTTTTCGACGGACTTTTCGGGCAGGGCGAGCCTTCCCTTATCGTTCTTATTTTTTCTCCTGCCTTTTACCATTCAGACCTTTATGTTGCGATTGGGTTGTTAATTGTCGGAAATAGTTCCGTGTTTTCGAATTTGAAAAGACTAGCTTTTAGAGGATTGCGAAATTTCGTTAGAGTCTTGTAATCGCAGATGGTTCATGTCAATTCAATTAAAGACGAACATTTGAAAAAAAGGAGCCAATACTCGGAAGATTTCTCGAGTGCCACAAAAACTTTTCAAATTCATTCCTGTTATTGAATAAGATATATTTTCTGTTTTTTTTCCTTCAACCTTTTGAGCATGTTATCGTGATCTTGCTTTCCATAATGTGCGAGGATAGAAAATATTCGTACGTTCTCGATTACGCAATCTATTTTTATTGTGAGTGTTTTATATGAAAAGCCCGATATAAAAGAGACTCAAATTTAAAAACCTTGACTAAAGGGCTGCGTTCTTTTTATATAAAATACGTTTTACAAGAAACCCTCGCACTTTTTTTTGTTTGTTGTAGTAAACTTACCCTTACAGCAACTTAGATATAAGGTTCATCGTATGGTTTTTGTTACTTACCTAAAACAGAAATAAAACGACACTCGTTAAAATTGCATCACTCGTATAGGCAAATATAATTTCAAAGTATTTATGTGACATGAGAGAGAAAACGAGTTTTCTTTCAACTAACAGAGGGACTGTCGTCATTAGAATAGTTGCAGAAAGAATCAATAACTCTTTACGCATGCACGTACAAAAACGCCCCCGTGAACCCTCTTTTGCGCCAAGGCAAACATAAATAATATTACAAAGGGGCTTACAATAAAAACTCAACGTTTCTAACAGCATTAACGAATAAAAAAAAACGTCAACTTGCATGGACCGAAAAGTTGTAAACTTGCATTTAAGTAAACAACAATGTCATTTCATGTTCAATTGCATTATAAAATATACTTTAAGCAAATTCAATTCCGTCTGGGATATCATCGGAGACGTCAAGATTTCCAGCCGTTTTTTATTTTGTTTCGTGTTTTGTTCGCAGTTTGAATTCCCGATGAACGGTGTATAATAAAAATTATCCAACTTATGATCAAATGAAATGAAAGAGAAATGCAAATTCTATTTATAACAACTGCGAATGAACATTCCACAATTATATGTGCGACGCGTATCTTTTTTCAATTTTTTTTCGCCTCGACGGCATATTATCTCAGCGAAACGCGAAAATTCATGGCTCGGTGAAAAAATCTTGTAGAATATGGCCGGGTGCAATAGTCGAGCGCGTTGTCACCTCGTAACATATATATAACTCACGCGAACGTGTAAAAACTGCAAGTACGCTCGTACATTTTTATATCCCCACCCTGTGCTTTTTTCTCCTTTTTTTGACACATCTCGTCAATTCACGCTGTTTTTCAACCGCGAATTCTTGCCAATAACTATTTCAACAGTCTAACACACCGCTGACGAAAAATGGCCGAGTTTAATTCCAAGATTAACGCGGTGGAAAGAATTCAACGGTTTGAAACTGGACGAGCACTTTTTTCAAGGACTCAGCATTAATGGGTTATGGATTATTATCGCCGGATTACGTGAAAAACACAGAAAAAAATCCGAAAGAAAAATGTGACATGAGAGCTCGCCACACTTTTCATTTTTAGTATCAAAAAATGTCGCGCACCTACGCGGGACAAATGAATTAGAACCATTGAATTTACCGCAACATTTCTCCGATATATAAATATTATTTTCCTACTTTTTCATTCTCACGCTTGATTGGGCTTAACAATTTTGTTCCAAAGATTTTATAATTACTTTTCGGCCAATTTATCGATAAATACTTAAACTGCAATTTATGACTCAGCCACATTTTATTCCTTCATACGTATTCTTCAATTTTATGGCTAGAAAATTGATTGCAGTAATAACAATCAATTTATTTGATAGATGACATTTTGAATGAATTTCCAAGCTGAGCGCAAAAGCTTTTGAAAACAGCCTACAGAAGAAAACTTCGTTATTGTCAGAGATACCGCCAAGATCCGGATCACCGAATTTGAAATTCTCGCCTCATACAATAAAGCCATGATCGGAGCGCATTCTAGAAATGGCAAGTTCTGCGTTCCAAATGTCGTTACTTTGTTCGTACATTTGCCAGAAGTGTAATGCGATCAAACAACCACGTCGAGTGAATTGTTAATATGCGTCAATGACGGATGAAAAATTTCGTCACGTGTCAGCGGACCCCAGCGCACAAAATCCTCCTGTGACACAGCTGTCACTGTCATTACACGCGACTTGTCAAAAACTGTATTTCCAAAACGATCCTCTGAATATTTCAACAAAGACGAGCCCGCGAGTACGGGAATTAAAGTGCGATGATCCAACACTAAGGAACACGAGCGCCAAGTGTAATTTCGCCGGGCACTTTTTTTTATCAGCCGCGAGTTTCTGCCGCTGTGTTGATCTTTATTTGTTTTTTTATGTTTCTTTGCGACACTACCGGCGCCAAAGCCTCGAAAGGGACCGCTTGGCTGGTTCACGTCTTGTTCTAGGCTGAATTCCAGAAAGACGGGAATGCATTATTACGTCGTCTCTGCTCGAGATGAATCTTTAATAATCCCCTGGTTGCACAAGTGCAAGCGTCGCAGACGCCAAGTTGAAATTGGAAATTCCCTAGACTGCGAACCGATTTCCCTATCTTGCGCGCGAGCTGCAGTTGATAATTAACGCTACGTTATTTTTCAACGTGAGCGTTCATATCGTAGCTGTCAAAATGGTTAGACTTTGCGAAAATTAATATTGCATCGAGGTTAAACAGGTTGCACTGTACGGCTGATCAAACATCGAACTGGTGCGATTCGGGCTTCGATGTTTATTGGACGATGCACAATGCATAATTCGGTTGATGTACTAACAGCAGCATCCCTAATGAGCCACTTACATGCGTAATTCGGCTAATCGAATTTGATTTTTGCCCGCGCACTGACAAGGATCCAAATTATTTATCCCGTCAGAAGTCCATTATCATTATGACATCAAACAGTCCGTCAATTTGTTCCAAACAGATGCGTCTTATTTCGGATACCGCTTTGTCTGTCGTGTGACAGCGCGGCCACTCACTCTTTTTTTTTCTTTTTTTTTTTTCGTTCGCTGAACAAAATTACTCGCATTATCGGAAATTCATTTTATCCGTCACATTTTGACCCGATAATTAAATCATGATGAATTCTTGTTTTAATTTAATTTCGTCCGGGCAAAACAATTGAATATCGGAGAAACAAAAGAATTCGCCCGTTCGAAATTTGCATCGAATTTATGGATGACAAAAATATGGGACACGGATGTTTTTAAGCGTATAAGAGGAATTTTTATTTAAAAATTCATCGCGCATTTCAATTTAATTTTGGATCGCTGAGGTTAAGACATGACAAACGGGAGTGGGTTTATTTACGCTGTTAATAGTAACTTAAGTAATTTAAGAAGTGAGAAATAAAATGATGAACGATACTTTCTCCGTGGTGTGTGCTTTTAATGAGAGTTTGCGAAACTGTATCATGTTATTATGTGTAAACTACTTAATGCTTTGTAAACAGCCTTACATAATGTGAAAATAAATTTATGTACAGTTCGGTGTACCGAACTATTGCTATTAGTCGTAAGTATATTTCAATAGGTATTCCAATGGTGGGAGTTTTCATGGAATTTCGGAATTTTTGATTATAGATTTATAAACGTACCAGTCGCTAATTGAAAACAATCTGAACGATATGAAAATCATTTATATTGCGAAATTTTCAAAATACAGAAATACATCAACTTGTTAGTATACCTGTTACTTTATTTCGATTTATTGAATTTATTTATAACGGTACAATTATTATCGCAATGAAATTATTTTCGTAGCTCCGCAGCATCCGAACTGGATTTCAATGAAAAACAAGTTCCTCCGCCAATTAAAGACAATTTGACTATGCACTTTGCGCGACTTATTTTTGTGACTAATGAAAAGAAGAGAAAAAGTGTGAGGAAGAGAGAGAAAAAAAATGAATTGGAGATTCGGTGGCAATGTTAAAACATCGTGAAAGAAATAATGAATTTGCTATTTTGTATTAAAAAAAAGACAAGAGCGAGGAGGAAAATAAAAATAGGATCTGGTGGCCGTATTAAAACATCGTGAGGGATATAATGAATTTGCTAGTCGGGCAAAGCTGAATAAATTCGAGACGGAAGACGTGCACACACCTCGCTTCGGTAATTGAATAATTTAGCGTCGCGGGTGATTGTTAGTCGGCGCAGGCAGAATATTTGTTCTCGAGTTATTTATATTATAGAACCTTAGTTTGTCGGTGAGTCGCGGCGACTATTTTTCGCGCGGTATTGAAATCGCACTTGTTATATAGCGGCGTGAAGAGGCAAAAAGGATATTGGAAGAAAGGGGAAAGGGCGCGAGAAAGAAAACGGATATCGGAGAAACGCGGGCACTCGATCGGAATCCAATTAATCTCCATCAGTCGTTACAATTTTCCGGTTTCGACAATCGTGCTCAGCTGCTGAGCGCCGAATAATTCGATTCTCGTCGCCGCGAGTGGATTTTGTTCACGTTGAGAGCAGACCAACTAATGAAAGAGAGAAGGAAAAAAAATGATCGGAGACTTGAAAAAGTCGTCGAGAGGGCTACTTTATGAGGTGTATCGCGTTGCGACAAAGGGGTTATAATTGATCGATCGTCACGAATCTATAGCAAGCGGGAAAACAAAAAGGGGCAAAATGAAGGAAAGCCGATTGAACCAAATATATAAAATCCGAGAGAACGAAATGACAGCGGACAAAATGTGCGGTTTAACGTTTTGCTTGTCGCGGTGAAACATTGGATCTCCGAATGAATATTACCCGAAGCTGAGTTTGACGTGCGAAATTATAGGTCACCTTTTTTCAGCGACAAGTAGTTGATATAATATCGCCGTGGGCGGCATCAGAATCAATAATTTTGCAAATAAGCATTGCAGTTATAAACTTCGAGGGACTTGCTGTATTATATTTTTTTGTCAGAGCACGATGATAAAGAAACGTTTTGCTTACACACAGAAAAATCGAATTCAAAACTTTATTTAAAGAACGAACATGTGTAAGTGAAATTCTATCAGTTATTTCTGTTATGAAAGTTTGAAGTTTTTTTTTTTACATTTGAAAAGAAAAAATGTTTATAAATTTTTAAAAGCCGATTTGAATTTAAAGTTAATAATGATAATTTTCAAGAAGTATTTTGTAGAGTTTATATTTTTTTCAATTTCGCATAACGTCTTTGATAATAGAGATCAGAATTCGTTATTATTACTTTATATTTCACTCAAGACCCTGAAAAGTTGAGGAACTGGAAATTAGGCCAAGTGAATGAATAATGCCAAGCCGTCGAATTGTTTATCAATCGAGCTCATTATCCGTGAATTTCCTGGAAAACATTTTATGATAAGCATCTTTGATGTGAACCACTTTGGCCGGAGAAATAAAGGATGTTATGATGATTCGCGGAAGAACGTTTGAAATGCGATCGTTTCTTTAAAAAATAATCACGATAAGAGTCTAAACAAGCCGACGAAGAAAACGAACGAGACTGAATTTGAGCTGAATGCATTCGGCATCTAAATATCTGTTCGACCATTGCAGATTCTATCAATCCACTACCTGATCACGACAGATCCCGGAAATTGGACCAACCTAATGAACCGCACACCAAAACCCCTGACTTTTTATTCCCGACCACAAATGTAAACAATATTTGAATATTTACCAAAAATTAAGACCGAATGAAACATTTTCAATTAAAAATACTTTCAACGCCGAAACTTGTTTTTATGCGAATCAATTTATTCCATTTTTTCTCGTTTCAGATTTTCAATTGCGCATACGGGAACGAAACTATAAATGGAAAAACGTTGCTTCATTTTTATACACCGGCATATATACATTCGCCAGACGAAGTCAACAAATGAAGTTGAAAAACGTGGCTGCTTGACAAAACGATGCGACCCAGTTGTTTCGGATACGATATTGGAAAACTTGTTGACAATGGTGTACATTTTTTTTACATCGCACGAATGCACTGACTCGAGGCGATATACATAGGCGACAAGATTTCGCGGTGTCGAATATCAGTTGGAGCATATTTCGAGCGAATAATTTGTTTGTATCAATGTACCCCGATTGTTTGACACACTTTTACACGCCTCGCGGAGCTTCCGGTTCGAATGGCAACGCGTACATGCGCGGAATTCAAATCTCAACGCGATATACTCGTCCACGTGGAATATATCATCGGTCGATAATGGCTCGGTTCGATTATCCCAACAGAGCGCTCGGGCACGATGCTAATATTAATACAGGTGTGGAAACGCGAAAAGCCATTAATTATTCGCGCATCAATTATTATTATTGCAGCATTACGCAGCGGCATTATTTTCACGCTCTTCCCACAATTATCCCAGCTGATGAATGGTAGCGCCACTTTCGAATCAAGTTACAGGATTTGACTCAAACTAATAGGCAACTTATCCCGAAGCTGCGCACTCATATACAGTTATCGCTTGCACTTTGTTGCCCGCCTGCACTCGTTACGAGAAAACCCGTGAATAACACGCGTTCCTATACATATTAATCACCTTCGACTTTGAAATATTGCAGCTTTTATATCTCAATAATTCAAATATCGGTGAGTTTTTATGCAATCACTGCGTCAAACATTTTATCGTAAAATTTGCAAATGAAAATGTATCCTTCTTCTTTTTTTTCATGAAAAAAAATCTCATTTATGTGAAACCGCAGCAGATTCACTCCCAATGTGAATAAATTACCGTTCAGTTGTATCAACAAATGTTTTGTTATTATTAACAAAATCATGAATATTGAGCGTGCTGAAACTTAGTATATACGTATAATACACAGGATGAATTCTAATCTTTGATGTTAATGGTGGATGAATTCATAGAGGATGTAGGTTTGTTCTTTAAGTTCAATCGGTTTAACGTAAGTAACTAATTCGCTGAAGCGTTTAATCCATCAATTTAGATTTTATCTGAGACTATCGATAAAACTGATTATCCCATTTAATTAACACAGTGAAAGTATACAAGATAAAGTATAAAAGAGACAAATTGGTGAAAATTATATTTTTACAAAATAAATCGAACATTTCATTGTAACTCATAAGTGACGGTCGTTTTCTGAAATTACGCTGTGATTAAAATATCGAGACTCTGACAGGGCAGCCAACAATTTATCATTACATTTTAGCATAAAGTCCACACTTTTTTTCCCCTTCGAATTAATTGAAATAATCAAACCTTTCAACATGAAATGAAGTTGGTGAAAAAGTGTTATTAAGATATTGATTAAAATTTTCTCACATTTTTGGATTAAAACCAACGAGATAGCTGACAAGTGCAGTGAACCCGTTTTTAATTGAACAACATTATCGAACACAATAACTACTAATTGATTCTGTTACATAATAATTTATCCTGTTCAAAAGTTGGGTATATTTGATCGCGATTTTATGGTTCCAAAAAACAGGGCATATTTTTAAGAAGGCAACGTCTGGGTCAATTGCAAATTTGCAATTAGAAATGCAAACAGCCGAGAATAGCTTTGCTTGAATTGGATTTTCATTATCGGCATGCACCACATTAATTTGCGGTCGACCACGATCCAGAGTCTATTTAGCAGGATGAACGCTATCGCCGAGTACCAATAAACGCTGCAAATCTTGTTTACAAAAAACATAATACCCGTAGGTCGCGAGAAAAAAATGAAAGCACCAGGATTAATTATCACGAATGATAATTTTGCACCATTGCCACATAATGTCGAGGAACAATGGCGTTTACGTTTAAAAACAAGTGTATTTCCGGTGGAATGCTCAGTTGGAGGAAGAATGTAAAGTGATGCACTTTTACGTAACACGCAAGTATCTTTGCATTGACCCTGTGTGCCTCGGTATATCAACGGTCCGTTCGGAGACAAGCTTTCGAGAACGCTTTGTCGATAAACCGATTTGAATTGCTCCGCGGATTTCGAACAATAGGATTTCTGCAAAGTAACTCTAATCACTGCACAAAAAAAAAAAAAAAACTCAACGACAACATTTATTGTCGTTGAAACATTTAAAATATGGACATTTGTATACTCTTTGATTCAATTTATTACTGCAAAAAGTATATGCAAAAAATTGTCAATAAAATATTCTTTTGATGTTTTCGAGCACAAAACGTTTTTCATTGTTTTATTGTTGCTTTTATAATATAACTAATATAAAAAGCAACCTGTCACATATTTTAACAACGTCGATAAATAAAAATTAATTCACAATGAACGTATCATAAACCACGAAAAAATTTTAATATTCAAAGTGTAACTTACATTTATTGTAATTTTTCACGTATTTTACACTCAATTTCTGAGTGGAGATTTGGTTCGCCAATTAAAAATTATAATGAATTTTCGCGCATTCACTAAAATTTTATTAAAAACATTTCGCAAAATGTGTGGTTGTTATTTGAAGAGAGAGAAAATTATTAATGTCGTGAGACAATGTGCGGCACGCTAAAATTCTTGCAACACAGATGGAAAAAAAAATTATAATAAAAAATATCTCGCGAAAAAAAAATGCAGAACGAGTCTGAGCAGGTGCAACTCTCTAATTAAAAGTTCACGAAAGAGTTGATTGAAAACTAAATTAAAGTAGGTTATCTTGGGAAGAATATAAGTCCCGGGTAACTTTTTGAGGAGTGTTTAGTGTATTAATCTCGCGAGATATCAAACGACTGTATCTGTGTGCGACGTGGCGTCAAAACAGAGAGTGAGATCCACAATGGTTCGAGATACGTGGAATCAAGCCGGAAAAAACAATGAAGAAAAGTTGCACGCGCGAATATGCCTTATACATTATACAGTTGCGAAGTTTCGGAATAAGTTGTTAGTCGCAGAGTGAAGCTCGCTTATACTCGTCCGGAAGGCGAATATATTACACATTCGTCCGCGTTCAACGAGATGTTAAATTATAGACAACTGCGAGACTTTCCTTTCCTGTAGCGGAGAAATTTTTATTGCAAGTGTATGGTTATTGCGAGTTTACGCCTTTTGTAAATTCACAATGGCAGTTTAAGAAAAACAATAAAAGATTTGAAAACAAATTCCAGTGGTTTGAAACAATTTAAACAATTAAAACAAAATATACAAAAAATATAATCTTAGCGAGCAGTCGAAAATTCATTTTTGAAAAAAAATAGGCAGAAATTTTCTTTGTTCCTGTCTGATTGTTCTCTCATCCAATTTCTTGAAGCACACTTTTTCGTTTTGATGATGACCCTCAAAGCAATTTAAAGCAAACGTTTTAAAATATGGATTTAAACAATGGAGCACGATGCATTTTGCAGAATAGACTGTCAAAGTTGGAACAAGATAGGAGAGGCAAGTTCACTTCATTTATACAAATTCAAACTTTTGGAGTTTCAGCTTCAAACAAGATCAAAATTTCAGGCATCTATAGAGTTGTCTTTGAAAGACTTTGCCGACGCGAATATAGCTCTCGCCGCGACCGAGAGCATTTGTCCGAATGCCCCACGGCCAATCCGCTTTAGACCCTTTCCAAGTATAATTTATGAGACCTAAGA
Source organism: Trissolcus basalis (assembly GCA_025266255.1). Classification (NCBI taxonomy): domain Eukaryota; kingdom Metazoa; phylum Arthropoda; class Insecta; order Hymenoptera; family Scelionidae; genus Trissolcus; species Trissolcus basalis. The sequence continues at coordinate 3,757 of JAAMPD010001678.1, read as the reverse complement.
TTTCGAACCAATTATTGGAAATATTGACTCGGGTAGCGTTATTAAAGCTTCAATGTAAGACGTATCAATCAAACTGTTAGCACAGAGAATTCAACCATTTCTTTATAATGCATTCCTCGGCGCTAATGCACATTTTTATATATCGAGAAAAAAAACAATAATCATACATTTAATTCTGGCGAAAAACTTCTAGTTGTTCTCGTAAATAGTTTCAACTTTAAGGGGTTTCAGACAGATTTATGTGCCTTAATTTCAGGTTCCTTTATCTAAGATAAATGTTTGACATTCAGAACTTGTACAATTTTTCATTGGCAAGGATGAACAAATTATAACGTTTATTCAAATATTCAGATTTTTATCGACACACGTTATCAATTTTGCATTAATAATTTTCACGATATTTTTTAGTGCGGGTTTGGTATTTAATTTTGGTTCAATTAACGGAACTATTAAAATGAGCACGGATCTGTGAATGGTAGCACTTAATTGTGGGGTGTAAAGCCAGGACGTCAACGCTAGTTATCTTATCTTAGATGCTAGAATAAATAAATATAATCCTGGTGATCCTCAGTAACAAGAGGGACCCAAACACACATGGCAAAAGATGACTATCGAATAAGAGGAATGAGCAAACGCCAGCAAGATAAAAGCAGCAGCAGCACTTATTGAGATAACGAAAATTTGTCGACTTGTGTGCCTGGGTGTTTCGCCTTGGCGGAAGCAGGCTGCAGTGCGCAGGAGGAGCCAAGTGAATGTAACAAAATGGCAAAAGTACGTTCTAATTATTCAGCGATACCCTGCTTTGAACTTTAACTCTTGGCTTTGTACGAGAGGCAATGCTGCAAAAAATGATACGCGTCCTAGAAGCAAAAAAGATGTAGCTCAAGGAAACGTCGCAAGGATAACATTGGAAAAACCAAAAATAAAAAAAATACACACTTCTATTCTGGTATGGATTTTTCGACTATTTAGTTACTACCATCTCTCTAATGTTTTTCAAGTCTTTCGGCATGGTTATTTATAGCCGCTATAAACGCGACTGGTGGGCATAAAAGGCAAAAATAAAAGCAAATGAAAAAAAGAAGGACGCAAGATATGTTTCCGACGAGTTACGTTACGTTAATACGAGCTGGATGCCAACTTTTTAAGCGCTGAATTATTTGCGAACGAGTCACTTCTCTGCTCTGTGCGACGTAACCCGCGAAAAGAAAATGTTTCGACGCAATTTGAATATTTAATTTGTTTCGTTTAATATTTGCCATAGTTCTACGACAAAATATCTGCCGAACCCATCTCGTAAAGTTCGTTCCGCGTCGCTGGTGAAAAAACATTCGAGCGCGCTGTAATCAGCGAGAGGACTATAGCTCATACAGATTTTCTTTACTAGCAAAACAGAAAATTTGACACACACCAGGAGAAAGTCGTAACAATATTGAAAAACGACGTTGGATGGCACGATTTCAGTGAATATTAAAAGATTCAAGCCATTAACTTAGTTCACTTTTTTTTTGTTTGTTTCGCCGAAGTTTCTTGAGCAAGGTTTTTTGTTTATACTCTTGATGGAAGTGAAATTGTGGTGTCTTATATATAGAACTGTGCCTTTTTATCAATGAAATCATCGAGTTTATTATTATCGATAAGAACTTTTAACCTCTGGACCACGGTTACATTGATATTAAAATGGTCAAGATTTTCACTTTTGAATTTCGAGCAACAAAAAAAGGTTCAAATTAATTTATCGTGCCAATTGGACATTAAAACACGCAAAAAAGAATTGCAGCAACATTTGTAACCACGTAATATCAATAATTTGCTGATATTAAATAGGGACACAAATGAGCGAGAGAAAGTTACAAACGAGATTTTGGCACGAGTAAAAAAAAAACCTTCTTCATCATTTCCGCGAACTGGCTTTCTTGCAAAAATACCCATAATTTGGCAGAAGTTAAAAAACCTTCATATAACCGTACCAAAATGAGTTAACGATTAAAAAATATTTTCCTTTCGTATAGAAAGACCTTATTTGGAAATCATCTAAGCGATTCGAATCAAAATTTCTCTGAATCAGAAGTTTCACCTTAATAACGAGCTTGAGTTTTGCAACGGAAGTGAGAATTATTTTTCATCAAGCAAAATTTGTGTTTCATAGAAGACTCGTCTCGAAAATAAATACGTATCTTCTAAAACGTGTGTATATGTTTCCTTATCTGCATTTCCGTTGACTCCCTCTGTACTACTAAACGATAATACACAGCATTAAATATGTATGACTTACAATGTCTTGCCGTACCAACATAATCTTACATATTCGGTCGTTATCTGGAATCACTCGTAATATTCGGAATATCCGATAAATGCCGGCAATTTATATACACGGCACAATTCAACTTGATAAGGGTGTTGACACTGAGGCATTAATGTCCTCAACTTGTAACAGAGATAATAAATCATGTCCGGGTATATATCCTCCCGATTAATTAACAGTCTCGCGGGATCCGGCGAAAAGAATAGTGGAGCAAAAACGTGCAAGAATCGTAACTGTAAAAGTGCCTGCAAAAGGACCGGAATGCCAGCTGCCGCTATATTTAGTTGTATCTACAGGAACACACCACAGGAAACAAGATTTTCCCATCGAAACGAAACTTGGCATGAATTAAAGCCGAATTGAATAGTCATAAGTTTTGGTGCGCTGCAATCAGCGGCACTGACCAATTATCCGAATGCGAACAATCGCGTGAGTTTGAGATACCGATTCGCGTGATTGTCATCATCACCGTTGAACAAAAGCCGCTGACCGTATAATTTTCAAATTCGACCTTTTGCGATTGGAAAAAAGTGCCCCGCTCGGATACTGCATAACGACTGATGAATTCGTGTCATTTTGTTTTCCCAGCAGCGACGCGGCGTGTGTGAGCGAAATGATGGTTGGCCATTGTGTCGGTGCGTCATTTAATAACGTTATGTCAACGGGCAAATATGTAGTCGCTTCTGTGGTTCATCCAAGGATGATGGGATTCGTAGAAATAAAATTCCGAGAAGTCTGCGCGGAAGCATGAGGGGTTTCCCTGTCGAGACAGACGGGACGATGTTTCGTGCGTTATTATATCTGGATGCTTTCAATTTGCTGGAAAATGTCGATTGAAAAAATATCAACAAGAAAAAAAAAAGGAACGTCATTTCATTTGTGTGCGAGAGTTGTAAAGGAAGAGGCAAAACGGAAATGATAAATTGAATATGCCAGACTTGTATGAAACAATAATGAGAAATTTAAATTTGTGTTTCAGCTTTTGTAATTTCTATTATGTTCTACATCCCTAACTCATTAAAATTATAAATCCGTTGTATTCAATTATATAAAATTCAATTACCCGCGCTCGAAATTTGAAGTGTTGCGAAATTAATTATTTAACTTGATTATTCTATAATAGTCGGTGAATGAAGAACCAAGTTTGCTACAAACTGGGTGGCTAAATGTATGCATTTATCAAATCATCCACGGCTATTCAAATTCATTGTTTCAGGTACAATACTTTTTACAATACATTCACTGCGAGAAATCGTGTTTCAAAGGATACATTTTTGTAGACATTTTTCAACATTGCAAAATGTTCTCTCTTTTATGGATGAGACAGGGAACGTTTCAAAAAGTTCAAAAAGAGACTACACAACGTTTTTGCTGAAACATTAATTTTTGCTCTGTATTATACGTGAATCGAAAAATCAACCGAAGTCTGCTCGGTATGAAAAAAAAAAAAAA